>MU673001.1:216105-288605 GCA_026770625.1 Nicotiana glauca
GCTGAAGTAGGCCACCTGGCCTCTAGTGCTCATGCTTGACCTGCTGGCAATTCAAACATTTAGCTGCATACTCCGCAATGTCCTTCTTTATCCTCCGCCACCAGTAATGCTACCTCAAGTCACGATACATCTCGTGGCACCTGGATGAATGGGGTACCTCGAACTGTGGGCCTCCTCTAGAACTCTCTCTCTCAAGCCATCAACATTAGGAACACATACACAGACCTGAAGCCGTAACACACCATCCTCACCAATAGAAATCTCCCTGGCATCTCTCTGAAGTACCGTCTCTCTGAGAACTGCCAAACGTGGATCATCGAGCTGTCGGGCCTTAATATCCCCCAACAACGAAGACTGAGCAACCACAGACGCTAGGACCCGGCTGGGCTCTAAAATATCCAATCTCACCAGCCTGCTAGCTAAAGACTGAACGTCCAAAGCTAATGGTCTCATCTCGGCAGGAATGAATGCCAAGCTATCCATGCTCTCTGCCTTCCTACTCAAGGCATCCGCAACCACATTTGCCTTGCCTGGATGATAAAGAATGGTAATGTCATAATCCTTTAGTAGCTAAAGTCACCTGCACTGCCTCAAATTAAGATCCCTCTGCTTGAACAAATGTTGCAAGCTGCGATGGTCTGTATAAACCTCACATGACACTCCATATAAATAATGTCTCCATATCTTAAGAGCATGAACAATCGCCGCCAACTCTAGATCGTGCACAGGGTAATTTTTCTCATGAACTTTCAACTGACGTGAAGCATATGTAATAAGTCGCCCCTCCTGCATCACTACACATCCCAAGCCAACGCGAGAAGCGTCGCAATATACTGTATACATCCCTGAACCGGAAGGCAATACAAGAACTGGTGTCGTGGTCAAGGCCGTCTTGAGCTTCTGGAAGCTCTTCTCATAATCATCGGACCAACAGAACGGGGCACCCTTTTGGGTTAATCTGGTCAGAGGGGATACAATAGATGAAAAACCCTGCACGAATCGTCGGTAATAACCTACTAGCCCTAAGAAACTCCTGATCTCGGTCACTGAAGTAGGACGTGGCCAACTCTGAACTGCCTCAATCTTCTTGGGATCCACTTTAACACCCTCTCCTGACACTACATGCCCCAACAATGCTACTGACTCTAGTCAAAACTCGCACTTGGAGAACTTAGCATAAAGCTTCTGCTCTCGCAAGGTCTGAAGCACTACTCTCAAATGCTGCTCGTGCTCCCCCAAGCTCCGCGAGTATATCAAGATGTCATCACCAGGAACTCATTAGTCAGGGTATCAAGATGTTATCCTGGTGTCATCACCAGGATAACAAAGGAATCAATATAGGGCCTGAACACCCTATTCATCAAGTCCATAAATGTCGCTGGAGCATTAGTCAAGCCAAATGACATGACCAGGAACTCATAGTGGCCATATCTAGTCCTGAATGCGGTCTTCGGAACATCTGAATCTCGAATCTTCAGCTGATGATACCCTGACCTCAGGTCAATCTTAGAGAACACCCTAGCACCCTGCAGCTGGTCAAACAAGTCATCAATATGGGGCAATGGATACTTGTTCTTGATGGTGACTTTGTTCAACTGGCTGTGATCAATGCACATCCGCATAGTCCCATCCTTGTTCTTTACAAACAGCACTAGTGCACCCCAAGGAGATACACTGGGCCTAACAAACCCCTTTGCTAGCAACTCCTCCAACTACTCCTTCAGCTCCCTAGGAGCCATACAGTACAGCGGGATAGATATAGGCTGAGTACCTGGATCCAAATCAATAAAGAAATTGATATCACGATCCGGAGGCATGCCAGGAAGATCAGAAGGAAAAACATCGGCGAACACTCGGACTACTGGCACTGAATCAATGGTCGGAGACTCTGCGATGGTATCTCGAACATAAGCTAAGTAGACCAAACACCCCTTCTCAACCATGCGTTGAGCCTTCAGGAAGTAAATGACCTTGTAGGTGTATCCATAATGGAACCCCTCCACTCCAATCTCGGCAACCCTGGAATTACTAGAGAAATTGTCTTGGCATGGCAATCTAGAACGGCGTGATATGGAGATAACCAATCCATGCTCAGAATAACCTCAAAATCGATCATATCGAGCAGCAGAAGGTCTGCTCTAGTCTCAAGACCACAGAAAGTAACCACAGAAGACCGGTAGACCTGGTTCACAACCACAGAATCACCCACAAGAGTGGACACATGAATAGGAACACCCAAGGGCTCAGGAGAAATATCTAGAAAACAAGCGAACAAAGATGATACATATGAATAAGTAGACCCTGGATCAAATAATACCGATGCACCTCTACCGCTAACGGAAATAATACCTGTGATGACGGCATCTAAGGCCAATACATCTGGCCTGGCTGGGAGGGCAAAGAATCTAGCTGGAGCACCAGCTGTCTGGCCTCCAACTGACTGAGAAGTAGCTGGATGACCTCTCCCTGTCTGGCCTCTACCCCTCGAACGACCTCTACTAGTCTGCACTCCACCTCTAGGCGGCTGGACCGCTGGTACTGGAGTCACGGGCTGCTGCCCCTGCTGTACTGCCTTGCCCCTAAGCCTAGGGCAGTATCTCCTAATGTGGCCTGCGTCCCCGCACTCAAAACAACTTGGTGCGGCAGTCTACTGTCCGGATGGCTGACCCTGAATACCGGAAGGTCCACTAGAAGAAGCCTGAGTAGCCGGCGGCGGTAAGAACTCCCCGGCATAGCACTGAAATAAGGACCGGAATACTTCGGAGGACCTGAATACCCACTAGATGAACCCTGAATAGCTGGCGGGCAGTAAGAACTCTCTGGCATGGCGCTAAAATAGGAGCGCACTGGAGCACCCCGAGCCGCTGGTGCTGGACCTGGGGCCTACTCGGCTGACCCTTCCCAAAGTGACCTCTGCCCCTGGCTGGGGCACCTCAGAACTCTCCTGAGAATCTGGCCCCTTGTCCTGCTGCATCTGCTCTCTACCCCTCAAATGGTAGCCCTCAATACGGCGGGCAGTCTCAAGTACTAGCTGATATCCAGTGCCCATCTCTACCTCACGTGGCATACCAGACAGGATAGTGGGATGTAACCCCGCAACAAACCTCCGTACTCTCTCTACCTCTGTGGGAAGTATCATGAGTGCATGGTGAGACAACTCAGAGAACCTCGCCTCATAGTAGGTCACTGACATATGACCCCGCTCCAGATACTCAAACTGATGACGTAGCTTTTGCCTCTCAGAGGGTGGAATGTACCGATCAAGGAAAAACTGAGTGAATTGACCCCAAGTGAGGGGAGGAGCACCTGCTGGCCTGCTAAGCAAGTAAGACTGCCACCATCTACGAGCCCTTCTCTCCAGCTGAAAAGTAGTGAAGTCGACTCCATGTTACTCCAATATCCTCATGTTGTGCAGTCTATCCTTGCACTTGTCAATGAAATCCTGGGCATCCTCATGAAGCTCGCCCCCGAAGACTGGAGGGTACATCCTGGTCCATCTATCTAATAACTTCTGTGGATCGCCATCCACAGCTGGCCTGGGCTGGGGTGCCGCTGTAACAACTGGCTGGACCCCCTCTGTGGGTAGTGCACCCGGAGTATGATAAATTGTGGTTGCATGACCTGGATCCTGTTCATGAGGGGTCTGTTCTCCCCCTCTTGCCTGTGAGGTAGCTGGATCTGCTGGAAATAAACCAGCCTGAGTCATAGCGTCCATGAACCGAAGCATACGGCCCATGACCTCCTGAAATCTCGGCGCAGTCATGAAATCCACCAGAATAGGCACAGTTGCGGGCGCCTCGCCCTGCTCCTCAATAATGGGATCCCTTGCATGGTCTGCTGGTGGTGCATCTGGAATAGCTCTGGGGCGCCCTCTTCCCCTACCATGGGCCGGTACCCTCCCCCGGCTCTACCTTGGACTTTAGCAACGGGGGGAGCAGCGCCGCCCGGGTCCGGAACATCGGCGGTACGAGTCCTCACCATCTGTGAGAGAATAGAAGAGTAAACTTAGTACACTGACCACTGCACAATGAAGAATGAATAAAGAGTAGTCTTTCCTAACACCCTATAGCCCCTCAAAGATAAATACAGACGTCTATATACCGATCTACAAGACTCTATTAGGTTTGCCTGTAACTCGTGAGACCTACGTGAACCTAGTGCTCTGATACCGTGTTGTCATGACCCATTTTACCATAATAGGTCATGATGGTGCCTAACACCATTATCAGGCCAGCCGATGCGGAAATGTGATTAAGTTCTCATTTTACCTTAGCCAATAAACAGTTATACTGGATATTCGAACATAAAAGGTAAGACCGGTAAGGATCATAAAGTGTTACAATAGCAATACAGCCCCAAAATAAATGTCTAATACTGTGTGTCCCAGAACCTGGTGTCACAAGCTACGGGAGACTAGTAGAATATACACAAAAGAATAATACACTATCCTACTATCTGAATCAGGATAGACAGAAACAAAAGTACAAGAAAGGACTTCTTCGGTTGCAGATCGGCATGAGAGAGAAGCAGCTCACCGTAGAAGTCCCCGAGCGTGCTCACTGCTGCGCACCAGGATAATGCCCAGATCCACCTGCCTCAAAGCGTGTACATTTAAGTACAGAAGCGTAGCATGAGTACATAAACCACATGTACTTAGTAAGTATCCTATCTAATCTCGAAGAAGTAGAGCCGAGAGGTCGACTTGATACTTACTAAGGTCAAGATAATATAATATAATAAGGTGATATGTACAGCAGGAAGGATTTTTAATAACACAAGTTTAATAGAATAGCCATATTCATGTTCTTGTCATAATTAAATTTCCTGTTTTCCCTTTTCATATCAAATGTGTGATCATGTCATAACTAAATGCAAGCATATAAATCATACACAAACATGCCGAGGTCGACGGCCCGCTCCAACAGAAAATAAATTGTGCACTACCGAGGGTCGAGCAGCACGAACCATAGATGCATCTATTATCACCGAGGCGATCGGCCCGATCCATAATCATCAAGAAAATATCAATAAAAGCACATATGGCTCAATTATATACAAGGTAATTCCTACCAAGGCTCAACAAACTCATACGTTCACATTTCATTCCCTCAAGTCTCTAGCAAGTCAAAATGATCATATTGGCAATTTAAAATAAGAGATATTCCCTAATTAGATATGACATGGGTCCTAAACTACCCGAACAGTTATCATATAGTAGCTACGCACGGACTCTCGTCACCTAGTACGTACGTAGCCCCCGCATTTAGCAACAATTACTCATTTACAATCCTATGGGGACAATTCCCTCTTACAAGGTTAGAAAGGAGACTCACCTTGCTCCAAAGTGCACTCCCAATGTCCAAGAACTAGCCCATGTCCTTAATTCAAAGCCAGACAATCCCAAACTAATCAAATGAAGTAAGAACTAGTGAATAAAGGCTTACAAGGTTAAATTCTAGCTATTTAAGCAATTCCCCAACCATTAACACAAGTTTCCTAAATTCCGAACCCGGGCCCACGTGCACGGATTCCGAGATTTTTCGAAGGAAGTTGTTCCCTATCACCTAAGGATCACAAATATATGATTTCTAGTGCATTACATGGAAAATTAAGTGATAAAACCTTAGTTTTCATTAAACCCTATGTCTAGCTCAAATCTCTTGATTTTACCAAATTTTTAGTGTTAAATCTACCTAATGTTTATGAATTTTAACTAAAACTGAGTGGGAATTACTTACCTTGCAATGATATGTGGAGACTCTCTCTTTGAAATCCCTAAAATCGCCCAAGTATTGAGAGAAATGTGTTAAAAATGGAATTGAGTCCGTATTAAATGAGTTACTACCCCCCAGCGATTTCCGCTTCTGCGGTCTAGGGCCGCATAAGCGAGACCGCTTATGCGGTTACTAGGTCGCTTCTGCGGCTTTTGGCAATAAGGTACTTGACCGCTTCTGCAGTCTGGGGCCGCATAGGCGAGACCGCTTATGCGGTCACTGGGCCGTTTCTGCGGTCCTGGGCCAGTTGGGCTCGACCGCTTTTGCGGTCCGACATCCGCTTAAGTGGAACCGCCTCTACGGTTAAATGACCGCTTATGCGGTTTACCTGGTCCGGCCCCCTTTTAGCTTCTACGACTCAATGGCCGCATCTGCGGTCCTACTTCTGCGGTCCAAGAACTGCAGATGCGGTTATGACAGAAGCAGCAACCTCAGTCCTTTTTCTAAGTTTCCACCTCACTCGAACCTCGACCATTTGACGCTCGAGACTCCCGAGCCCCTGCCGAACATACCGACAAGTGTGAAATCACGAGGCGGACCTACTCAAACCCTGGAAACACTCAAAACAATGTTAAATTGAGGAATCACACCCCAAAACCCAATATCTCAAATCATTGAACTTCAAGTTTTAAACTTTCCTCTAACGGGTCAAAACGCCCTTAACTACTCGGATTGACACCAAATTTTACGGGTAGGTCTTAACTGATAATTCGGATTTGTACCAAGTTTCGGAATCGAAATCCGAACCCGATACCTATGAAAACAATGATTTCTTAGTTTATTTAATTCTTTGAAACTTAAACTTAACAATTTTACATAAAAATTCATTACTCGGGCTAGGGACCTCGGAATTCGATTCCGGGCATACGCCCAGGTCCCATATTTTTTCGCGGACCCTCAGAAATGTCAAATTACAATTCCGGGTCCATTTCCCCTAAATGTTGACCTAAGTCAAACTTGGCCTTTTTAAAGGAACTTAAAGAAGCAACTAGGCTTAATCTCGCTCAAAACTCTTCTAACTTCCGAACCACCCGTCCCCGCAAGTGATAAATTAGCTAAAGCAAGTGCGGAAAGTAATTTTTAGGGGAACGGGGTTCGAAAATGCAAAACGACCAGCCGGGTCGTTACAATAAAGTTTTTCCTAAAGGTTCTGCAGCCTTTTGAGGATAAATACAGACGTCTCCGTACCGATCTGCGAGACTCTACTAAACCGGATCATGACTCATGAGACCTAGTAACCTAGGCTCTGATACCAACTTGTTACTACCCAAATTCCGGTCGTGATGGTGCCCAAAACATTGCTAGGCAAGCCTGACCAACTGCTAACCTCAACCCATTCCTTATAAAGTTCATTACCAGCTAACGCAGTTTAAATACCAATTTATCATTTTAAAAGTCTGGAACAGTAAGTTAAATATGCGGAAATTAAAGACAATACTAATACATAGCCCACCGATCAGGTGTCACAAGTCAAGAGCCTCTATCACTAGTTTGAACAACCTAATACAGAAAATATCTAGAAATGCGGAAAATAATGAGATAGAAGGAGGAATCGGGTCTTCAGATGCCATGCAACTACCTCGATGTCTCCAGTAATAGTTGATCAACTGGGGAACTCACACTCAGCCTATGGAACACCTGGATCTTCACGCAAGGTGCATGGAGTAATGTGAGTACTCCGACCCAGTGAGTAATAAATATAAATAATGACTGAAAGCATGAAAACACGTAAAGGCACAAAGCAATTCTATATCAAAGCAGTAAAATCACTTAACAGTAAAACATCGAAGAAGTCGAATGAAATCTCTCCAAATCAGGTAAATCGGGTAGTTTAACAGGTAATAACAAGTAGAATTCCGCCTTTCGGGCTCACTCTCATCACTTAGCACTCAATCTAAATGCTCAGCTCATATACTCTAATAGTAACAGAAATCAAAATAACCTCTATGGTGTGCAGCCCGATTCGTACATCGATGTGGCGTGCAGCCCGATCCATATAGATAGTCGACTGTGCTCACTGGGGTGTGCAGACTCCGGAGGGGCTCCTACAGCCCAAGTGCTATATTGCTGCGGCGCGCAGCCTGATCCACATTAACATTTGCTGCGGCCTGCAGCCCGATCCATAATATATATAACATCCTCACTGTTGGGGTTCTCAACCCCTCTCAGTCATTTTTACTCACAGCCTCTCGGGCACAATAATATAAGGTAGGTATCTCAACCCTCATATTCCTCTCTTATAGAATTAGCATTGATAACACCGGTTCAAATCTTTTAAACAAATAGAAACATTACTGAGGATATGATTTTTAACAAGTGAAGTGAGGAAAATCAGTCAAAATGCCCCTAAGGGTTCTACAGGTCGGCACAAGGCCCCAAACATGGCAACTAGCCCAAATCATAATGATAACAAATAAGCCTCAGTCAAATAAATAGTAAATTCATCAATCGGGACGGACCAAGTCTCAATCCCCAACGGTGATTTACCCCACACTTGCTATCCGGACTGCAAGTCACCTCAATATAGCACTAAGTTGTGCAATTCAGGGTTTCAAACCCTCAGGACATCATTTAATATCATTACTCGCCTTGAATCGGCTAAAGCTCTAGCTCGCTATGCCCTTGATTTTCAAATCGGCCTCCTCACATGTCAAATCTGACCAAAACCACAACGAATACGTCACAATAGGCTAAGGGAACAAAACCCAAGCGAAAACAATCGAAAAATATCTAAAATACCAAAATTAGCGAAACCCGGGCCTCGGGCCCACTTCTTGAAGCTCAAAAATTTTCACATCAATGGGTTCCTTATCTCTCCATGAGTCTATGCATATAAAGAACACCAAAATTGGAGTCTAAATAGCCCCTCAAATCCCAATTTAAAATCTCAAAATACCAAGCCCTAATTCTTCCATTTTTGGCTAAATTTCCATGAGTTTCTAGGTTGATTCCACAATAAAATCACGTTTTTAATTCATAAAACTTACCTCCAATCAATCCACTTCGAATCCCTCTTCAATTTCTCCCAAAGAGCTGTCAAAATGTTCAACAATGGTGGAAAACTTGACTTAGGCTCGCAGATGAAATGTTTAAAAACCCTTCTGCCTAGTTCTTATATTCCTTCATCGCGTTCGCGACCTCACCCTCATGAACGCGAAGCACAATTTTTGAATCCTCAAAATAACCCTACGCAAACGCGAGACTCGCCTTGCAAACGCGATGCTCTGGACCTCTGAACCTGCCCAAACGCGGCCCCACTTCTGCGAACGCGAAAAATAATTATGCTGGGCCCCTAGATCCTCTTATGCGAATGCGGACTTATCATGCGAATGCGAATCACACGCAGCTTACTCTCCTCGAACGCGAATCCCTAGACGTGAATGCGAAGACAAATCTCCAGCCATAAATCCCTCTGCACAAACGCGGCCCCAGGCTCGCGAACGCGAAGGCCAAATGAGGCCTGCACCTGCTGCTACATTTTCTACAATTTCTTCCAAGTTCGAACTTCCCGATAACCATCCGAAATCACCCCAGAGGCCCTCGGGACCTCAACCAAAAGTACCAACGCATCCTAAAATATCATTCAAACTTGTTCCAAACCTCAAAACACCTCAAATTCACAACGAATTGAAGCCTAAGTTCTTCTAAAACTTCCGAAACACGCATTTGATCAAAAACCCAACCAAAACACCTTCGAATGACCTGAACTTTTGCACAAACATCCCAAATTACATAACAAATCTACAACAACTTTCGGAATTCCATTCTGACCCTCGGATCAAAATCTCACCTATCAACTGGAAATCGCCAAAATACTAACTTCGCCAATTCAAGCCTAATTCTACACCGGACCTATAAAATCACTTCCGATCACACTCCTAAGTTACAGATCACCTCCCGAAGCTAACCGAACCATCGGAACTCAAATCCGAGCCCTCTAACTCATAAGTCAATATTTGGTTGACTTTTCCAACTTAAGCATTCTTAAAAGAGACTAAGTGTCTCATTTCTTACCAAATTCACTCCAAACTCAACACAATAAACTTAACCACATAAAACAAGGATAATGAAGCATAAAGAAGCAGAAATGGGGCGGCAACTCATGATATGACTGGCCGGATCATCACACCTACACTCCCAATCAAGTTATGATGATGCCCAATATCCAGCCTTCCGTAGTCGCAATTCCTTTTGGAGAAAATAAGCAAGACCAATTATCATTGTGCCAATATGATAGATGTGAAAGAGAAATCCAGCCAAACAACCATAAGGATTTGGATAATGATCTCTAGGATGTAAAGAAAGCCATTGAAGAAGAGTTGCAATCAAGAAATTATCAAAGTTTGAGATATGAAGATTTGTGTTTGCATCCAGATGTTGAGCTTCCTCTATGGTATAAGTTGCCAAAATTCAGCATTTTTAACGGGATGGGAGATCCCATTGCTCATTTAGAGGATTACTGCAGCAGATTAATTGGTATTGGACATAATGAGGCCATTCGAATGAGACTATTCATTCAAAATTTGTCCGGATTAGCACTCACTTGGTACAACAGACAAGACTTTAGCAAATGGACTACGTGTAAAGATATGGCTCGCGATTTTTTGAAGCAATATGAGTTCAACATCAGAAGTGATCCGCACATGGCTGCTTTTCTCAAAATAAAGAAAATGTCGCGTGAATCTTTTCAAGAATATGCCACACGATGGAGGTTAGAAGCTTCAAAAATGCATACTCCATTGCTAGAGGAGGAATTAATATCAGCCTTTGTCCAAATTCAAGAAGGCATATATTTTGATAAGTTGCTTGGAACTTGTGCATGCAATTTCTCTGATTTGATTCGAATTGGAAATGAGCTAGAATGTGGCATTCAGGAAGGAAGAGTTATAGGCAATTCAACAGCCCAAACCATTAACCAAACTTTCCATCAAAAGATACCTGGAAACCTGCAAAGCAAAGGTAAAGAAGATTACTCAGTTGCCACGACTATGCACCAGCCAAAATGCTATGACAATTACCCACTTTTGCAATCTTATGCCACTTCCAACTTCCACAACATGCATCTCCCGTCTAATCGCCAGCAAAGTTTTCAACAAAACGACCAGAAGCAATCTCCTTGAGCACAATGCAACCTTCATCAACAAAAGAAGATGAAGTCCTGCTCTTTCACTCCTTTGGATGAGCCATTGGTTGACATACTTGAAAGATTGAAAGCCAAAGGTGTTCTACAACGAAGGAAAGGATTTATCTCTGAGCATCAACCTCAAAACTTTGATCCATCAAAAATTATGCATTCCATTCAAACATTCAAGGACATGATACTAAAGAATGTTCAGCACTAAAATTCAAGATACAAAGCATGATTGAACAATGCAAGATAATGGTACAACATGAGTTATCAAGCAGTAAATGCACTACAGGCACAATTATTGTCAAAGGCGATCCATCAAAATTGGAACCACGATGCTTGAAGAGAAAATGCATAGCAGATCAGGAGGATTGAGAACAATGTCATATCATAACCATTCTCCGCCCGCCCGCCGTTAGTACTACTCTTTGCAATTCTTCCGAGACTTCTGTAATGAACTACGTTTTGACCTGATTTCCATTTAAAAGGGGATACGTAGGCAGTTTGGTCTCAATATAATCAAACTTTTCTTTCCCCAAAAGTCAAAACCGGGGCAGGTTTCGCAGAAGGATTATCATTATTTGGCAAAGCAGAAGTTAGATTTTCGAGCTAAATTCTAGTCATCTTCGCATCAACAAGTTTGAAATGCCATATAAATAAAATTGCAGATTCAATGCCAAAACATAGATATTCCATGCAAGGCAACCATTTTCTTTTATAGTAACGGCTCTCTTTGAGTAATACAGGGGCAATCTTTAGCTATTCTTGAATAATATTCAACGCTTCCCTAAAAGCTCAACATCAAAGTCAGAAGTTACAAGAGGAAGAAAAGGATCAAACCGATTATCGCAAATTATATTTTAAAACTCATAGTTTTCTTTGAGTGCAAGAATTTACTAATAATAAACTTCAACATGCAGATTCCAAATTATTGGCACCGATCCCTGAGTATTTGCTTCTACAAAGGCACTGCATCAAGCTTTCTGCACCATGGATATTCGCTACTATAAAGTTACTGCACCAGGAGTTTTGCATTGCCCCTTGAATTACAAAATGGGCACCATATCAAGATCTTTGCACCGTATCAAGCTCTTTGCACTGCATCGATTTTTTTAATTATAAATCAAGCACCATATATCGGGTCTATCGACCCTCAAATAGGATATTTTGGGTTCATCCGCCCTCAAACAGGATATTTTGGAATCATCTTCCCTCAAATAGGATATATCGGATCCATCCGCCCTCAAACAGGATATGTCGGGTTTATCTGCCCTCAAATAGGATATATCAGGTCTATCCGCCCTCAAATAGGATATATCGGGTCCATCCGCCCTCAAATAGGATATATCGGGTCTATCCGCCCTCAAATAGGATATATCTGGTCCATCCTCCCTCAAATAGGATATATCGGGTCTATCCGCCCTTAAATAGGATATATCGGGTCCATCCGCCCTTAAATAGGATATATCGGGTTTATCTACCCTTATATAGGATATATCGGGTTTATCTACCCTCAAATAAGATATAACGGGTCTATCCGCCCTCAAATAGGATATATCGGATCTATCCGCCCTCAAATAGGATATATCGGGTTTATACGCCCTCGAGTAGGATATATCGAGTCAATCCGCCCTCAAATAAGATATTAAATTTAATCCTTCCTCAAAAGAACATTTAATTTATTTTGACCCGAATGGTCTCGCTTTCATAAGCATTGCCGAAACCTATCTCTCATAAGTCGCCAACGGCATTTATTTTCATAAGCTAAGTTTTCATATGGCATTGCGATCATGAAATATATCAGCATAACATTATATTTAATATGTTTGCACAATAAATTCGCATTTCTTATGAATTGACGCCTAAATATTATTTTCATAAGATTAATTTTATGGAGTATTGCATCTTATTTCCTAACGAGTTTTTTTTAGCATTGTTAAAGATTGGCAGGATATATAGCGCAACGTGGAACTATATTTTAGCAGTGAACTAGGGTAATTTGTTGGAGAGGAATACCAAACTCTCCAACAAAGGTCAAGGATCAACTTTGAACTCCGCTCAGCTCGACTCTCAAAATTCATATTCAAATTCTTATTTTAAACATCTTTCTTTCAATCATGATACCCTGTGTCTCTACAATTCGACACTGGGGTAGAATTTTAGAATCTGCATCAATAGTTGAGTCCTACTCCAGGGTACCATAAGTCTTGAACTACATATGGCTTGATTCTCGTGAAACACGAGATATGTAGGCAACTCGAAACTGGAGTTCCGTCGCAATAATTTTTTTTACGTCCCCTTTGTCCCATTCTAATCTTGATGATCGGGACAAAATTGGCTACTAAGTCAATATTCTTTACCTGAAAACTCTTTCATCTTCTCCGGTCAAAGAGGTGCAGCTGTTGGCATCCAATTTTGTCCCTCCTTTCTTCTGAACTATTTCTTTAAGCTTCTAATATCGCTAGTAATATAAGAATAGTCATTTTACCATTTTTAGCACAAACTAGACCTAATTATTATTATTGTTTACTTTATATCACTATTACAACTATTACTAATGTTATTGTTACTACTACTACTACTACTACTACTACTACTACTACTACTACTATTATTATTATTATTATTATTATTAATACTACTACTTCTACTACTATTGTCTTTATCAATCATATTTTAATAGTATTTATTGTTACCTTTCATGAAAAGTATAGTTCTTCCCCCTTTTTGATAAATTTTCATGAATTTCTAGGTTGATTCTACAATTAAGTTATGCATTTAGGTCGTAGAACTCACCTCCAATCAATCCCAGTCGAAATCCCCTTCAACTCTCGTCCAAAAGCTCTCAAGGATGTTCAAAAATGGTGGAAAAATACCTTAGCTCACGAAACAAAATGAAACTTTAAAACCCTTTCTGACCAGACCTTTTTGCATATGCGATCCATAAACCGCATCTGCGGTTTCCGCTTCTGCGGAATTCCTCTACTTCTGCGGAGTTCCACTTAAACGCTTGGACCGCTTCTGCGGTCAAACTCTGCATCTGCGGATTCAGCTCCTGCGGCAAATCGTCCACTTCTGCGTAAAGTCCCCAATAGCCAATATCCGCATCTGTGGTTCCAACGTTGCATATGCGGCACCGTAGATGCGGCTCCAAGCCCGCATCTGCAAAAAACCAACTTTCCAAGAAACTCGCACCTGCGATCCACCTCCCCGCATCTGTGAGACCACTTCTGCGATCCTATTTTCACATATGCGGAAAAACCAGAACCAGCAATCCCAGCAATAACACAAGTCCAAAATTCATCCCGATAGCCATCCGAAATCACCCCGAGGCCCCCAGGACCTCAACCAAAAGTGCCAACCCATCCTGAAACATCATTTGAACTTGCTCCAATCATCAAAACACCACAAACAATACCAAAACCATCAAATTACATCGGATTCAAGCCTAATTTCTTCTAAAGATTCCGAAACACGCATTTGATAAAAAACCCGACCAAAACACCTTCGATTGACCTGAAATTTTGCACACACATCCCAAATCACCTAACGAAGCTACAACAACTCTCGAAATTCCATTCCGACCCTCGAATCAAAATCTCACCTATCAACTAGAATTCGCCAAAATACTAACTTCGCCAATTCAAGCCTAATTCTAGACCGGACCTCTAAAATAAATTCTGATCATGCTCCTAAGTCACAAATCATCCCCCAAAGCTACCTGAATCACCAGAAATCGCATCCGAGCCCTCTAACTCATAAGTCAACATCCGGTTGACTTTTCCAAACCAAACCTTTCTTAAAGAGACTAAGTGTCTCATTTCCTACCAAAACCTCTCTGAACCAACTCGATCACATAAGATACGGATAATGAAGAATAAAGAAGCTAAAAATGGGGAAAACAACACGGTAACTCACGAGACGATGGGTCGGGTCGTCACAATGATCTTCTTATCACAAATGCGACGATGGCTGGAGGGGAGCAGGCTTCGCAATTGCGATGTTTTAGTCGCAATTGCGACCCTCGCATTTGCGAACCTGGTGTCGCAAATGCGACATCAGAGGCCTGTATCCAGCTATTAATTTCGAGACTTAGACCATTTAGCTCATTTTCTTCATCCTCTTAGGCGATTTTTGGAACTTTTGGAAGAGGGTCTTCAACTAGAGGTAAGTAATTTCTACACAACATGAGTTAAATGCGTAGATTATGGATAGATTAACATGTGAAAATTAGAAAAATCAAGAGTTTTAGATGAAAAACCTAGAATCTGGTAAAAACAAGATTTAACCACGAAATTTGTTAGAGAATGGAGTAAAAATCAAATATTCTTGATCCTTAGGTTATGGGTAACAACTTTCTTCAAATATTTCCGGAATCCGGGCACGTGAGCCCGGGGGTAAATTTTAGCAACCTTGCATTTAGGGTTTGGAAATTGGTTTAATAATTAGAATATGAACTTTTGAGCAAGTATTGACTAGTTCTTACCTTATTGAATTGTTTTGGATCGCTCGGCTCCGATCGTAGGTTTGAGCACGTTCTTGAATCGGAATATAGGCTTCGGAGCGAGGTGAGTCTCCTTTCAAACCTTATAAGAGGGAATTGTCCCCATATGTGAATTAATTGGATATGTGCTCGAATTTGTGGGGGCTACGTACGCACGAGGTGATGAGAGTCCGTGCGTAGCTACTATTATGTTATTGTCTGGGTAGTTAGGACCCAAAAGCATGCTATACATGGAATATTTGTGAACCTATTGATAGTTTGAATTGCTTAAATCACATCGAATTAGTAAATGAATTTCTAAAAAAATTAAACTTTATTTTCTTGAATTTTTAAAAGAGAATTGGATTTTCTTGGGATAATTGCTCCCTAATGAATTCTTGATTGACTGATTGTTGTATTTATTAATATTTCACCGCGTTGCATGTATGATTCGTGAGCGGGGTAATAGATGCATCTATGGTTCGCGCCGTTCGACCCTCGGCAGGGCACCATTTTATTTTTTTTGTTTGAGTGGGCCGCACGGCTCAACATAATTTGCGCATGCCTGTATTTCTATCTTGAACCGATTAAAGTTATTATTGCCTCTTCATGGCTTGAGAATATTTAGATGAATAATGAAAAGGAATTTTGAAAATTTCCTATAAAAGAAATAATTGTTTACTTGTTTTCTTCTATTGGATAAAAAAATCATGTTTATAAATGTCCACAATTTAATGTATTATTGACATCACATTATTGGACCCTTAGTAATTGTCGAAGTCTACCTCTCGTCTCTACTTCTTCGAGATTTGATGGGATACTTACTGAGTACACATTATTTTTGTACTCATACTACACTTCTGTGCATTTTATTTTGGACAGGCTCATGTGTTATTAGTGGCCTATTGGGCGTAGCAGCACGGATGATTTTGAGACTAGGTGAATTGTATTATTCGAGGTGGCCCGCAGCTAGGATAGTCCCTTCCAGTATATTGTATATACTTTGTGTCCACTGTATTTCGAACGGATGTTGTAATTTATTTCCTTCTTAGTAAATGTTTATGCACTTGTGACACCGGGTTCTGGGATGATTTTGAAATATTTTGTATTAATTACTTATCATTTAATTTGAATTGAAGCGGTTCTCTTTTTTTTTTAAATAAAAATTAAAGGAAAATATTAGTTTTCAAGATTGTTAAAATGGGAACTTCTTCAAGTAATTTGGTTGGCTTGTCTGACAGCAGTGTCAAGCGCCACCACGACCCTTAGTGGATTTTGGGTCGTGACAACTTGGTATCAGAGCACTAGGTTCCTAGGGTCTCACGAGTCATGAGCAAGTCTAGTAGAGTCTCGCGAATCGGTACGGAGACGTCTGTGCTCATCCACGGGAGGCTGCAGGACTGTTAGGAGTATTTCCCTTCTTGATTCCTTATCGTGCGATTTGATCCTTTTGGAGGCGTATGCCTTTTATTCATTCCTACTCAATCTTACGCGACGCGAACCGCTTGTTATTAATTGAGAATTAACGAACCATAATGTTACTACAGATGTGATGCGGGATCTTTCTCCCGGTATAGCTGATTAGATTATTATCGTTGCTTGTAGGAGGATATTTTATTGTTTCAACTGAGTAGCGGTACTTCGAGAGCTCTGAGGCTAGGCACAAGTTGCCATAATGCTTATGAACGATTGTTTCGTAGTATTGGTATAATTGTAGGATGTTTGCCCACGTATCGGGGCAGTGAATGCCTTGAAAGGGGGTTTACTTAGTGCATAATCTAGAGATTTGGTATTTTATCCTCAGCGAGGGAAAGGCAATCAACCTAAGAATGGTCGGGTGTGGACTGGTGGAGCAAGAAGACTTGGTATTTGTGAGCGTGGTGGAGTTTCCTTCTTCGATGAGGTGTCGTTGTCCTAATTGAACGTGCTAAGTTCGCCGGTGTTATGATCCTCTATAATTCGCCATTGGGGTGAATATTATGAAATAGTATTGAAGAGGCGGCTGTCAGATATCACAGGGTGCAGTAGTGTAGGATTGAATCAGTGTTCCTAAGGTCGACGGTTCGAGGAAGGTGATCTTCGGAAAGGTTTAAAGTTAGCAGCAATTGTGGGTTCAAGTGCCACGGAGATAGATTTTTTTCAAGGTAAAATTGAGCAGCAAAGTTTGAGGAAGGACATGTGGGAAGTGTCAGGTGGTGTTTGAAACTTCTATAAGGCCAGGTATAAAAAGCGCAGGTCGAGTAGTTGATTAAAGAAGTGAGTTTGCCCAAAGTGGGAGAGTGGTGGAGTTGCATATGTGCTTGGTGGTAGGATTACTACACACCTTAAGGAGAGTTTGGAAAGACTTGGGAATTTTGTGATTGATGATTGGAGTCTACAGATATAATTTGAAGTATGGGCTATTATGCGGCAGGAGATTTGATATAACGGAAGGGAGCTACTTGAAACGAAGAAGGATACAACATAACTTTGAATTAGAAGGATGTTTCCGCGCATTTAATTGACGTCCACGAGGGGTGAATGGACTTGTGCAGCTAGAAAGTGAGCTAGGACTCAGGTGGATTATTCCCTATGAGCAGGTTAGCAGTCGCATGGTTGGCGAAGCTTCTGCAAAGTATTCTATTGGTGATACAGCAAAAAGATCGGTCGTGCGAATGTGGTTGATGAATCAGAACATAAAAAGGAGGTTTTACAGTGAGATATCGAGAATGTTGGTGGCTGATTACGCAAGGTTATGTCAAATAAGAGATTAAGAATCCTGGTGAACTCCAGAGTTGTGTAATAGTGACTTCGAGCTAAGTGGGAGAGCCCCACTACCTATGATTGGGTTGCATGGTTAACTACTTGCGAAGTTTCTGGTTATTAGCATGTTGATAGGTTATTTCAGCCACGGGAAAAGAGCTTAGGTGTTAATTTGAGCAAAAGGATTGTTCAAGGTGTGCTATGGTTGGCCTTGTCGGCTCTTGTTCAGATTTGGAATAGATGCGGGTAACAAGGGAAGTGATTCGGTGGGTTCTTCGCCAAGAGGGTATTCATGTGATAGAAGATTTATGGAATTGATTATATTCGGGGCCAAGTTAGAGCAGGTAGCTCTCAGCAACGGTCCTAGTGGGTTCAGAAGGGTAAAGTGTAGTGCCTAATGATTGCAAGTTGATCGATGCCGACTCGACGCTGCACTAAGGTAGGAAGAGCGGGTCGCAATAGCTTTTACCCGAATACTTGTTCGGGATCGAATTTCCACAGGGATCTAGTAGTGGAGTTGTATTATCTGTCTAGTCTAGAGATGCGGTTGTGCTTCTATTGTCACTTCAAACATTTTTGGTTTTATTTGATTTTTTATAAGTACTACTATAAAACTATTGATTAAAATTAAATTATGCTACGAGAATGTTGCTAAGTTGTATTTAATATAGAGAAAGGCACTAGGGTTGTGACACTACCTAGGTGGCTAATCGATGGGTAGAAGTTGCTAAGGATAGATTGATATATTTGGGGCTTATGTTATAACCGTTGCAA
The DNA here is from genome assembly GCA_026770625.1 of Nicotiana glauca. NCBI lineage: Eukaryota > Viridiplantae > Streptophyta > Magnoliopsida > Solanales > Solanaceae > Nicotiana > Nicotiana glauca. The sequence continues at coordinate 235,007 of MU673001.1, forward strand.
AATTGTACCCACTCCTCGGTAGAGAGAGTGATTTTGCCCAATTAACTCTCTCGAGACCAATTAGGTAGGCCAAAGCAACTAGGGTTCGAGTAGGGTGATTACTCTCTTGAGATTTAACCCATTAATTGGGACTATCATTTCTCATGAGGCCATCCCAATTCCTTGTTGGGTCAATTTTGGGGTCATAAACTCTCTTTCTCAAGAAGAGTCAAACCCACTAAGCTTGAATCTATGTTTGCAACCACAAATTTGAAATTGAAACATAAAATCAACCCAAATAGAAAACACCCAATATCAATCTAACCCTAGATAGCAACACCCATTAATTACCCATACTAGGGTTGAGCCACAACCCTATCTAATGGGTTTAGCTACTCATGCTAGGTACAAAAATTGAAGAAATATATGAAGAACTAAGCATATTAATTAATTACTAAGAAGAAGCTACAATAATAAAGAGCAAAAGTGCAGAAAATGGCTACAATCTCGAGTCTCACGAGCTCAGCTGGGTTCAGAAATATCAAACTTAACCTAAAAACTGGACAAAAATACCCCTTCAGGGTCAGCGCGGACCGCGCAAAAAGGACCGCGTCCACACTGGCTCTTGGACTTATGATTTTACATTCTCTTAAGTTGGGGATCGCAGATTGCGAGAAAGTGCACAGCGGCCGCGAAGGAAGTTGGCGCGGCCGCATATAAAGGAGCGTGGAGCGCATTGCTTGAAATTGTAAAAACTTCAACTCTCTATATCTCGTTCATGCAGACCGCACAAACGTATGAAGCGGCCGCGTAGCTTGACCGCGGACCGCAAGAATCCAACCGCGGTCGCGTAGCACTTCCACTGAGTATGCCATGTCTCTGAACCTCCTAGTGCGGTCGCATCCACTTAAGCGCGGTCCGCACTAGGCCCTTTTTCCTCAATTCTCTTGGTCATTGATACTTGAGCTGGTTTCACTCCTTTTTGAGTTGATCTTTGACATTTCGTCACTTTGTCGACCAAACCTGCAATCAAGCACAATCTGTGAGCATTTTGGGGCTATTTTGTAGCAATTTATACTTAAAGCATAGGCAAGTAGGGCATAAAACACGTTAAAATCCTAACTTATCACAAGCCTGTAGGTGCGGTTAAGGATCAAGCTTTGTAGCAGCTCATGAGAAGAGGCACAGAACGTTCTATGATGTTTTGACTTGCAGTGTAGCATTTGGGAAGTATGAAGTGGTTTGTGGGATTTGAGGTAGTGTGGTCTCGTGATTCAGGGTCACTCGGGGTGAGTGCGGATTGAGTTAGTTATGTGTTGTATGGAACTATTATTCCCAAGGCATATCAAGTTAAGTTAGAAGAAGTAGATTGGTTAGCCATGATTGAATTGGCATGATGATGGCAGTGACTAGTTACCTAAGTGTGATTAAGTTATGCAAGTGATTGGGATGGTACGGGTGAGACCTGTCGGTCGACGTAATTGGTGTTATTCAGAAAGTATTCTTCGGTTATGGCCTGTTACATATAGGCAGATCACGGAAGGGTTATGGTAGGTTAGATCACTACTTAGATATTTGCATATTTCCACGGCTGTTAGAATTCACCTGTGTGTTGCTATGGTTCTCTTGAAGTGAGATAAGTGAAAAGCTTTTATATGATAAAGTGTTAGCCCGATAGTGGTTTCGAAGCTATGATGAAAAGCGTGTTCTATCGTATGCTGGCATGTTAGGTGCAGTGAGTGGTATGGAATTTGAAGTAAATATCAAGGTAACAGCTCGGTGTGGACAAGGATGTCACGAGCTCGGATGAGCAGGAAAGGAGTTTCGATCTTTAAGGTAAGTTGGTATGGTCTTCAGTGTCACCTGAGATCAGTGTTTTGTGAAAAAGGCTTTGCAAGTTGGTTAATGATTCTTGATCGCTTTTCAATGTTAGTATGGTCGGTGGTTTGGAGGTACGACCCAGTTATTTGTTATGGTAGGTTATGGGAGTGTGTCCCACATGAAGATTATGTAAGTGTGGCAGGTAGTCACTTGATTGATTAAAGACTTAAACCAAGTATGAAGGTTGTGATAATATCGTTGATTTGAGAATATATGCCTGGAGGGCACTCAGTCTATTGAGTTTTGGAATGCGGATGATTTCTCTGGCTATGATGGATGTTCTTATGTGTTATGAGCGGAAGAGGAGTTATTATATACCTTTGGAAGGTAATTAGCCTAGTTCAGTGCAATCAGAATCGGCTTGAGGTCGGTAGATGGATTCAAGTGTGAATATGGGCTCTATATCAGGCCAAACGTGTTCATTTTAGTAATGCGCTCCTTATGGAGGAGTAGTCAAGGTGTTATTTTGTTGTCAGATATTTCATGTAGTGATACACTGCACCGTGTGAGTTGTGAGACGGCTTGAGAAATTGCTTATGTGTTGAGGATCCACATAGAAATGATGTATTACGAACAAAATGGCTCTTGAGATTCAGATTGTATATCACACCTCAGTTGTGCTTGAGTTTTGTAGCGCTATATGTTCCCTGAGGGATGGTATTATGCACTTAGCGTGCTTATCACCGAAATTCTATATTTTATTGTAATGAGCAATTTAGCTCGATGTGTATCTCCTTAGTAAGTGTTATGTGTGGATCGGGTGGCACGCCGCCAAGGGTATGTTATTTGGATCGGGATGCATGCCGCAACAGTGTGATGTTGAGTATAGCTTTCTATATGCTATTTTTGTATGCCTTGCTTCCTATTTTCTAATGAAGGTCTGTATTAGTGCGTGAGTTAGGTAGTTCCTTCCAGAGTTCGTTCTCCTTTTGTATTGTGCTCGAATTGGTAGCCTATTGGCATATTGTAGCATCATATGAGACTTTTGTTTATGTCCGGGGTGGCTTATTGCCTGAGCAGTTCGTACTGGGTGAGATGAGATCATTGGATTTAGGATTAGTGAAATCTGACTATATGGAGTATGTTAAGAAGCAAAGACCATTATTTGGTTTAGTATGAGGTGATGGTTCCTGTCAGGAGTATAGACCCAATGAATTATGGGTTCAGTAATAGTTATGAATTTTTACACATCTCATCCGTCATGTCGGTATTCTAAGAGTTAGGGCAAGACCTATGTATGTCATGAGGGGCAATAGAAGCATCAGATTCGTGAAATTTTGACTAATTTGATCAGAGAATGTTATTATGGTCCTGTGAGTAAAGCGGTGAAAGGTGTGAATTGAGCAAAGGTATGCAGTCATGTTCTGGTGCATCGTGTGGTGATTGAAACGGTGTTCATATGTTAGAAAATGGCCCGGCAGAGAATTTTGGATGTTGGAATTGGGCTCTAAGGCTTATTTGCTTGAATAAAAGGAAATATCTTCAGAATTGATCGAGCTAAGGTTCTCAACCGAGTTGTGGTAGCACGGGAAGGTGCATGAGGTGTTAAACAGTGATTTTAGACTACTTCAGTGCAATTCTCAGCACGTTCGAGGACAAACATATGTTTAAGTGGGAGAGAATGTAACGACCTAACCGGTCATTTTGAGCCCTAACGCGTTGTTCAGTAGTCTGAGGCCATGAGAAGCTTCATTTCAGGTGTTATGACTTGTACGGATGGTCGGAATTGAATTTCGGAAAATTTGAAGTTGATTTGGAAAGAGAATTCTCATTTTGGAAGCTTAAAGTTAAAAGAATTAACTAGGATGGGATTTTTGAGTAAATGACCTCGGAATCGGGATCTGAATATTCCAGCAGGTTCGTATGATGATTTCGGACTTAGGCGTATGCCCTGTTCGGGTTTTAGATAACCCGGGAGTGTTTTGGCGCCTGCTGTGGAAGTTAGTATTTTGGAAGAAATTTCATAAGTTTGGCTTGAAGTACATTTCAGTGATATCGAAGTCCGTTTGGGATTTCGAGTCTTTAAATAGCTCTGTATGGTGATTCTGGAGTTGGGAGCACGATCGGAAGTGAATTCGGAGCTCCGTGGGTCATTTTGGAGTCATTTGGCTAAAGATAGAATTTGAAGGTTTTTGAGATGTTTGACCGGAAGTGGACTTTTTGATATCGGGGTCGGAATCTGATTCTGAAGGTTGGAGTAGGTCCATAATGTTGAATATGACTTGCTTGCAAAATTTTAGGTCAATCAGACGTGATTTGATAGGTTTAAACATCGAAACTAGAAGTTTGAAATTCTAAAGTTCATAAAGCTTGGATTGTAGGTCGATTCATGATTTTAGCGTTGTTTGAGGTGATTTGAGGATTCGAGCAAGTCCGTGTTATGTTTTTGGACTTGTGCGGGTGTTTGGTTTGGAGCCCCAGGGGCTCGGGTGAGATTCGGGATAGTTTCGGAGTGATTTGCTACGGAATAGAATTGCGAGGTATTGGTCGCAATTGCGACATCGCAATTGCGAGGTTCCGTTTGCATTTGCAAACTTGGGCAGTTGGGGGATTGTTCGCATTTGCGATGATTGGGTCGCTTTTGCGCATTTGCAAAACCCTTATTGCATTTGCGAAATGGGCCAAACCAGTCAGGGGTCGCATTTGCGATGGAGTCTTCGCATTTGCGGATCTCGCATTTGCGATCTTCTTGTCGCAAATGCGACGATGGCTGGACGGGAGCAGGCTTTGAATTTGCGAGGTTTTTGTCGCAATTGCGACCCTCGTATTTGCGAACCTGGTATCGCAAATGTGACATCAGAGGCCTGTGTCCAGCTATTAATTTCGAGACTTAGACCATTTAGCTCATTTTCTTCATTCTCTTAGGCGATTTTTGGAGCTTTTGGAAGAAGGTCTTCACTTAGCACTTTGAGGTAAGTAATTTCTACACAACATGAGTTAAATGCATAGATTATGGGTAGATTAACATGTGAAAATTAGGAAAATAAAGGGTTTTAGATGAAAAACCTAGAATTTGGTTTAAAAAAAAAGGATTTAACCACGAAATTTGTTAGAGAATGGAGTAAAAATCATATATTCTGGATCCTTAGGTTATGGGTAACGACTTTTTTCAAAAAATTTCGGAATCCGGGCATGTGGACCCGAGAGTGAATTTTAGAAACCTTGTATTTAGGGTTGGGAAATTTGTTTAATAATTAGAATATGAACCTTTGAGCAAGCATTGACTAGTTCTTACTCTATTGAATAGTTTTGGATCGCTCGGCTCCGAATTGGAGATTTGAGCGCGTTCTTGAATCGGAATATAGGCTTCGGAGTGAGGTGAGTCTCCTTTCTAACCTTGTAAGAGGGAATTGTCCCCATAGGTGACTTAATTGGATATGTGCTCCTATTTGTGTGGGCTACATATGCACGAGGTGATGAGAGTCTGTGCGTAGCTACTATTATACTATTGCCTGGGTAGTTAGGACCCAAAAGCATGTTATACATGGATTATTTGTGAACCTATTGATAGCTTGAATTGCTTAAATCACATCGAATTAGTAAATGAATTTCTAAAAATATTAAACTTCATTTTGTTGAACTTTTAAAAGAGAATTTGATTTTCTTGGGATAATTGCTCCCTAATGAATTATTGATTGACTTATTGTTGTGTTTATTTAAATTTGATCGCGTCGCATGTATGATTCCCGAGCAGGGTAATAGATGCATCTATGGTTCGCGTTGTTCGACCCTCAGCAGTGCACAATTTATTTTTTGTTGGAGCGGGTCGTACGCTTCGACATGATTTGCGCATGCTTGTATTGCTGCAGTGAACCTATTAAAGTTGTTATTGCCTCTTCATGGCTTGAGAATATTTGGATAAATAATGAAAAGGAATTTTGGAAATTTTCCATAAAAGAAATAATTGTTTACTTGTTTCCTTCTATTGTTTAAAAAAATAATGTTTATAAAAGTCTACGATTTAATGTATTATTGACATCACATTATTGGACCCTTAGTAAGTGTCGAAGTCGACCTCTCGTCTCTACTTCTTCGAGATTAGACGGGATACTTACTGAGTACACGTTGTTTTTGTACTCATACTACACTTCTGTGCATTTTTGTTGCACAGGCTCATGTGTTATTAGTGGCCTACTGGGCGTAGCAGCACGGATGATTCTGGGACTAGGTGTGTTGCATTATTCGAGGTGGCCCGCAGCTAGAATAGTCCCTTCCAGTATATCGTATTTACTTTCTGTCCACTATATTCCGGACGGATGTTGTATTTTATTTCCTTCTTAGTAAATGCTCATGCACTTGTGACACCGGGTTCTGGGATGATTTTGAAATATTTTGTATTAATTGCTTATCATTTAATTTGAATTGAAGCAGTTCTCTTTTTTTTTATAAAAATTAAAGGAAAATCTTAATTTTCAAGATTGTTAAAATGAGAACTTCTTCAAGTAATTTGGTTGGCTTGCATGACAGCAGTGTCCGGCGCCACCATGACTCTTAGTGGATTTTGGATTGTGACACTTCGTTTAACTAGTTTGGGATCGTTCGGCTCAGAATTGAGGGCTTGGACTCATTCTTGGTATTAGAAGTGCACTTTGGAGCGAGGTGAGTCTCCTTTCTAACCTTGTAAGAGGGAATTGTCCCCATAGGTATAATAATTGAATTAATTTCCATTATATTCGGGGGCCACCTACGTACTAGGTGACGAGAGTCTGTGCGTAGTGACTATTATGTTAAGTCCGGGTAGTCTAGGACTCATAAGAATTCTCTACGTGATATTCTCGTAAAGTGATGATAAATTCGAATTCATATGAACTATTTTGATTAAGAAAAATGATACTAATGAATGAACCTTATCCTATTTGGTCTTTTAAAACAGAATATTTGGTATTCCTGCGTATGACTACTCCTCATATATATATATATATATTATCGTTGCTTATTGATGAGCTTATTTATATTTGATCACGTCGCACGCGTGATTCGCAAGCGGGGTAATAGATGCATCTTTGATTCGAGCCGTTCGACCCTCGGCAGTGCACAGTTTATTTTTATGGTTGATCGGGCCATACGTCCCACGATTTTACTTGCACATGTTTTGCTTAGAATTTCTATGAGGACTGAATTTCATATCTGCTTGGGATATAGGTGAATATCCGTGATAATACTTGGGAAAGAACTATTGTTCCATGATTATTAAATGTTAATAACTTGTGAAATCCATGCTTATTATAAAATCTCCTCACATTATTTGACCATAGTAGGTATCAAGTCGACCTCAGGTCTCTACTTATTCGAGATTAGATGGGATACTTACTGGGTACATATAGTTTATGTACACATACTACACTTCTATACTTAATGGTGTAGGGTCTGAGGCAGGTACATCTGGCTATCAGTCTGGTGCACATCCCTGAGCAGATCGAGACTTCCACGGTGAGCTGCTTCCCTTCTGTGCCATTCAGTAGCTTGAAGAAGTCTTTCTTATGTATTTATGTTGTCTATTATGTTTCAGACAGTAAGATAGTGTGATTTTTGGTTGTATATTCTACTAGTTGCCTACTGCTTGTGACACCAGGTCTTGGCGCACACATTAGTATACCGTATTATTTTGGGGTTGTATGATTATCATGATTTTTAATCATCGTTTCTGATTTATTTCCAACTTAAAGAATTATTTCAACTATTTTGGGGTAAAGGTGACTGAAAGTTTAGTTAGTATTTTTGGCGTTGGCTTGCCCAGCAATGGGGTTGGGCGCCATCATGACCTGTTACAGAATTGGGTCGTGACAACATGGTATTAGAGCACTAGGTTCACGTAGGTCTATCAAGTCATGGGCAAACCTAATAGAGTCTTGTAGATCGTTACGGAGACGTGTTTATTTATCTTCGAGAGGCTATAGGGTATTAAGAATAACTACTCTTTATTCATTCCTATCGTGCGGTGGTTGGTATACTAAATTTCCCTTTTCTATTCTGTCACAGATGGTGAGGGCACGCACGGCTGATGTTCCAGGCCCCGGCGGAGCTGCTCCCCCCGTTGCTCGAGGCCGAGGCAGAGGCCAGGGGAGGGCACCGGCCCATGGTAGGGGATGAGGGCGTCCCAAAGTTATTCAAGTAGCACCACCAGTAGATCCTGCAGGAGATCCTATTATTGAGGAGCAGGGCGAGGTGCCCGCATCTGAGCCTATCCCGGCAGACTTTATGACAGCACCGGGATTTCGGGAGGTTATGGGTCGTATGCTTCGGTTCATGGATTCTATGACTCAGACTAGTTTATTTCCAGCAGATCCAACTACCTTACAGGCAGGAGGGGGAGCACAGTCCCCTACTGCCCAGGCTCCTAGACATGCAACTGTAGTGTATCAAACTCCGAGTGCACTACCCGCAGATGGGGCCCAGCCAGTTGTTGCAGTGGACGACGATCTGCAGAAGTTATTGGATATATGGTCTAGGCTTCACCCTCCTATATTCGGGGGTGAGCGACATGAGGATGCCCAGGATTTCATCGACAGGTGCAGGGACAGGCTGTACAACATGAGGATATTTGAGTCACATGGAGTTGACTTTACTACTTTTCAACTGGAGGGCAGGGCCCGTAGATTGTGGCAGTCCTATGTTCTTGGAAGACCAGCAGGTTTTCTTCCCCTTACCTGGGGTCAGTTCACCCAGTTGTTCTTGGATAGGTATATTCCACCCTCTGAGATGGAAGAGCTACGACACCAGTTTGAGCATCTTGAGCAGGGTCAGATGTCTATGACCGATTATGAGGCGAGGTTCTCTAAGTTGTCTCGCGATGCACTCATGATACTTCCCACAGATGCAGAGAGAGTGCAGAGATATGTTGCGTGGTTGTGATAAGTCGGGATTTTAATATATTTTATGCCCCTACTTTCCTATGTTTTGGTTATAAATTACTACAAAATAGTCTCAATATGCTCACAAGTTGTTCTTGATTGCAAGTTTGATCGACAAAGTGACAAATGTTAAAGATCGGCTCAAAAGGAGTGAAACCTGCTCAAGAATCAAAGATTAAGTGAATTAAGGAAAAGAGGGCCTAGTGCGGACCGCGGAAAAGTGAATGCAACCGCACTAGGAGGTTCAGAGACATGGCTAGTTTGGGCGTAAGGCTACGCGGCCGCCGTACTCGTTACGCGGTCCGCGGTGGTGACTCCGCAGCCGCACTACCTTTTGGTGCGGTCCGCGGAGCAAAGATTTAGAGAGATGAAGACTTCCCAGGATTCCAGCCATGTGGTCTGCGGTCAATAATGTGCGGACCGCGCCAACTCCCTCTGTGGCCACGGTGCACTTCCACGCTGTCCGCTGTCCTCAAGTTCAGAGAAGTAGAATTGTGAAGTCCAAGAGCCATTGCGGCTGCGGTCCATTTTGTGCGTCCTACACTGACCCTGTAGGGGTATTTTTGTCCAGTTTTTCCAACCTAGTATAAATAGAACATTTTTCCATTTTTAGGTAAGTTTTTGTATTCTAGAGATAGCTGCGCTTGTGAGACTCGTTTTGTAGCCATTTTTGGCACTTTTGCTTTATATTTATGATAGATTCTTGTAGTTTCATTTAGCAATTAAGTAATATGTTCAGTTCTTCATCTATTTCTCTGATTTTATCTTCAAGCATGAGTATGCTAAACCCATTAGCTAGGGTTGTGACTCAACCCTAGTGTGGGTAATTGATGGGTGTTGCCATCTAGGGTTAGATTGATTATGGGTGTTTGCTATTTGGTTTGATTTTATGTTTTTAATTGAGAATTGGTGGTTGCAAACACTTATTCAAGCTTTGTGGGTTTGACTTTTCTTGAGAAAGAGAGTTTATGACCTCAAAATTGACCCAACAAGGAATTGGGATGGACTCATGAGAAATGATAGTCCCAATTAACAGGTTAAATCTCGAGAGAGTAATCACCCTACTTGAACCCTTGTTGTTTGATCTAATTGGTCTCGAGAGGGTCAGTTGGGCAAAAAATCACTCTCTCTACCGAGAGGTGTGAGAGTGGGTACAATTGTGCAACGGTATGGCATAAGCCCGAAATATGTCAATCTATCCTTAGTAACATCTACCCGTCAATTAGCCACCTAGGTAGTGTCACGACCCTAGTACCTTTCTTCCCATTAGATACAACTTTAGCAATCATCTTGTAGCTTAATTTAGTTTCAAATTTAGTAGTTTGATAATAGTAGTTTGTAGTTTAAAAATCCAAAAATTAAAAGAAGATCATCTAAGAGCACACATGCAACTCTATCCTAAGTAGATACACGAATTCCTTCTAGATCCCTGAGGATTCGATCCCGACCCTCATATTAGGTAAAAGCTATTGTGAACCTCTTTTCCTACTCTTTAGGAGCGGGTAGTTGGATGCGATCACTTTTTGGCACCGTTGCCGGGGAGCTTACGATTTTTGGCTATCTAGTTAGTAGCTTTATGTGTTGCTCTTCTTTACTTCTTATTTACTAATTTTGTTTGTGTAGATTACTCAGGTAAAAATGGCTTTCAATGACAATGACCCTCTTGGCAATATGAATGCGAGGGAAGAGGTAGACGATCTTGGTGACGAAGAGGTTCCTATATTACCTCAACCTCCACGTAGAGGCCGTCAGGCCAATGCAAATGACAACAACAATATTCCAGACCCTCCTCCGCCATAGCCAAGAGTGGCTCCAAGAGTCCTCCCGAATCAAGGATATGCAAGTGCCATTGTTCCTCCCCGAATTCGGGCAGGGAACTTTCAAATTACAAATGTCATGTTGACCTTGCTTGAGCAAAAAGGGTATTTTATGGGCGCCTCTGATCATAATGCCTACAAGCACTTGAAGGGGTTTGTAGATACATGTTGGGGTAGTAAGCAAACAAACGTGTCCGAGGATGCATTGAGATTGAGGCTTTTCCCATTTTCTCTTCGGGGTAAGGAATTGGATTAGTTACAAAGGCTCCCCAATCATTCTATCACAACTTGGGATAAATTGGCGGACAAATTTATTTCCAAGTTCTTTTCTCCAAGTCACATGGCGGCGCTTCGGGATGAAATTTTGGCTTTCAAGCAGGAGCCAATGGAACCCTTGCATGAAATATGGGAGAGATTTAGAACACTGGTAAAAGAGTGCCCAAATAACAATATGACGGATGTGATAATTGAACAAACCTTTTATCGGGGCATTAACACCACTAACAATGCATTGTGAACCAATTGACCGGAGGCAACTTTATGAAGCTTCCTTACAATGAAGCTTGTGATGTTTTGGATGAAATGGCCGACACTTATTCGTTATGGCAAAGCCAAGCAAATGTGCCCCAAGGTGACCCCACGGTCATCCATTTGCACAAGGATTTGCATGACCACGGTCAAGTTATTGCCGAGCTCACTACGACTATGAATCAATTGGCGAAGGCGCAATTAAAACAAGTCCAAAATACTCGCCAAGACAATGCCATTGAAGGAGTGAATATGTTTAAGAGAAGGCAAACAAGGCAACAATCTCAAGGAAATTGTGATCAATATGATGATGGTGGTGGTTTCTCAAATGAGTATTATGATGAGCAAAATGAAGAGGTTCAATATGTCAATAACTATCAAGACAATCGAGGCAACTCGTCAAATCAACAATGGCAATCCCAAGGAAATCAGGGCAATCAACAAAGTGGTGGTAATTAGAACAACAACAACAACAATCAAGGTGGAAACTGGGGGAACAACAATTCGGGTAACCAAGGGAATTGGAATGGAAATAACAACAATAATTGGAATAACAACAATGGTCAAGGCGGGTGGAATAACAATGGAAATCAAGGCAGCCGGGGGCAAGGTTTTCAAAGGCCCCCGATGTATCAACAACCGAACAATCCGCCTTCATTTCAATATCAAGGGTCTAGTTCTTCGGGTAATGATATGGGAAGGATAGAAATGATGTTCAAACAAATGACGAAGAAGAACCAAGACTCCGATGCTCAATTGGCTTCCCAGGGTGCCTCTATTCAGAATTTGGAGGTGCAACTAGGCCAAATTTCTCAATCGTTGAATACTCAACCTAAGGATGCTCTACCAAGTGATATGGTAGTGAACCCGAAGGGAGGTAACAATCATGTGATGGCAGTTACAACAAGAAGTGGGAGAGGCGGTGATGTGCATGCCTCGAAAGAAAATGAAGTTGTGGATGATGATGTTGGGTTCCAAGAAGATATGAGTCCTTTGATTGTTGAAGATGTGGTTGACACAAATGTGAACAATGAGGTGAGGATATATATTGAAGAGGCCGAGGTGGAAACACAAGACGTCGTGAACCCGTCTAGGGAACACGTAATTGATATGCCCGAGCCGGTGGTGCCCAAAGACAAGGCACCTTTGCCTAGACCACCTCCACCTTATCCTCAACCGTTAGAAAAGCAAAAGAGTGACAATAAATTCAAAAAGTTCATAGATATGATGAAGAGCCTTACAATCAACGTGCCTTTGGTAGAGGCACTTGAGCAAATGTCGGGCTACGCAAAGTTCATGAAGGATTTAGTCACAAAGAAGCGCTCCATGGATTGTGAAAAAATAAAAATAACTCACCAAGTTAGCGCAATAGTGCATTATATGGCCCCGAAACTTGAGGACCCCGGAGCTTTTACTATCCCTTGCACTATCAGTAGTGTGGATTTTGCCAAGGCCCTTTGTGATTTGGGGGCTAGCATAAATTTGATGCCTTATTCATTCTTCAAGACTTTGGGAATCGGACAACCTAGGCCAACCTCAATGAGACTTCAAATGGCGGATCGGTCAATGAAGCGACCTTTGGGCATAATTGATGACGTACTTGTCCGGGTGGACAAATTCATATTGCTGGCCGACTTTGTCATATTGGATTGTGAAGTGGACTTTGAAGTCTCGATTATTCTTGGAAGACCTTTCCTAGCAACGGGGAAGGCTTTGGTTGAAGTTGAAGCGGGTGAGCTGACTTTCCGTGTGGGGGATGAGAAGGTTGTTTTCCATGTTTGTAAATCAATGAGGCAACCCAATAGCACCGAGGTGTGTTCATTTGTGGACATTGTCACAGCTGGGATAGTGGATGACACAAGTTCCATGATCAATGTTGAAGATCCCCTTGAGGTCGTGCTTCTTAATATGGATGTCATTGATGATGCAAGTAGAGTGGAATGCGTGAATGCTTTGCACTGTATGGGCTCATATTCTTATGAGCCTAGGAAATTGTCCTTGGATCTTGAAAATCAGAAAACACCACCAACTAAGCCATCCATTGTGGAGCCATCGGTGTTGGAGTTAAAACCACTTCCTCCACACCTCAGGTATGAGTTCTTGGGCTCAAAATCTACTTTACCAATTATTATTTCTTCTTGCCTCACTAACTTGCAGGTAGACGCCACCTTGGCGGTTCTCAAAATGAGGAAGAAAGCAATTGGGTGGACATTGGCCGGCATTCAGGGAATAAGCCCTGCATTTTGCATGCATAAAATTATCTTGGAGGATGATGCAAGGCCTTCCTTAGAACATCAAAGGAGGCTAAATGACGCAATGCAAGAGGTGGTGAAGAAATAAGTGATCAAGTGGCTTGATGCGGGTGTGGTGTATCTAATTTTCGATATCTCATGGACTTCTCCGGTCCATTGTGTGCCAAAGAAAGGAGGGATGACGGTGGTGACAAATGACAACAATGAACTTATTCCCACTCGGACCATTACCGGGTGGAGAGTTTGTATGGAATACCAAAAACTCAACAAGGTGACCCGCAAGGATCATTTCCCCTTTCCATTCCTCGATCAAATGCTTGATCGCCTTGCGGGCGAGCTTTCTATTACTTTTTGGATGGGTATTCGGGCTACAATCAAATCTTAATTGCCCGGGAGGACCAAGAGAATACCACTTTTACATGCCCCTATGGTACATTTGCTTTCTCCCAGATGCCATTCGGGTTGTGCAATACTTCGACGACCTTCCAACGTTGCATGATGGCTATTTTTACCAACATCGTGGAAGACATATTGGAGGTCTTTATGGATGAATATAGTGTGGTTGGTGATTCCTTTGAAGAATGCTTGGTAAATTTGGATAGAGTCTTGGCCAGATGTGAAGAAACTAATCTCGTTCTCAAATGGGAAAAATGCCATTTTATGGTTAAAGAAGGGATAGTATTAGGTCACAAGATTTCTAAGCATGGGATTGAGGTAGACAAGGCTAAGATCGAGGTGATTTCAAGGCTCCCTCCCCCAACTTCTGTCAAAGGGGTGAGGAGTTTTCTTGGACATGCCGCAAACTACTGGCGGTTTATCAAAGATTTCTCGAAGGTCGTGAATCCCCTTTTCAAGTTGCTAGAGAAAGATGATAAGTTTGTTTTTGATGAAAAATGCATGGAGGCCTTTGAACTTTTAAAGCACAAGTTGACCACCACCCCGATCATTACCGCACCCAATTGGAGTTTGCCCTTTGAAACAATGTGTGATGCAAGTGAAGTTGTGGTTGGGGCAATGTTGGGTCAACGAGTTAGCAAAATGTTCCATCCCGTGTACTACGCAAGTAAGATATGAATGAAGCTCAACGAAATTACACGGTGACGGAGAAGGAATTGTTGGCAATTGTATTTGCCATGGAGAAATTTAGGCCATATCTTATGGGGGCCAAGGTGATTGTGCACACGGAACATGTCGCCCTTAGGTATTTGATGACCAAGAAGGATTCCAAGGCAAGATTGATGAGATGGGTGTTGCTTCTTCAAGAATTTGACTTAGAAATAGTGGACCGGAAGGGAAGTGAGAACCAAGTTGCGGACCATTTGTCATGGTTGGATGAAGAAGGGAGGCCAAGTTATGGCCTTGAGATAAATGATACATTCCCCGACGAGCAAATTCTCTCTGTGTCAATGTGTGACATGCCATGGTTTGCGGACATTGCCAATTTCATTGTGACCGGAATTGTCCCGTGTGAGCTCTCTTCCAACCAAAGGAAGAAACTCAAACGGGATAGCTTGGATTTTTATTGGGATAATCCGTACTTGTTTAAAATTTGCACGGATGGTGTGATTAGAAGGTGTGTACTGGAAGGTGAACAATTGAGCATTATGGAGGCTTGTCACTCCTCCCCCTATGGTGGCCATCTTGGAGGGGTGAGGACGGCTTCGAAGGTTTCTATTGGCCGACTTTGTTTAAGGATACTAGTGATCTGGTAAAGAGATGTGATCAATGCCAACGAGCGGGAGGGATTTCCAAGAAAGACGAGATGCCTCTTAACATAATTCTTGAAGTTGATATCTTCGATGTTTAGGGTATTGATTTTATGGGTCCTTTTGTTAGCTCGTGTGGGAACACTTACACTCTAGTAGCGGTGGATTATGTGTCAAAATGGGTTGAGGCCGTGGCCTTGCCCAACAATGAAGCTATGAGTGTGGTAGCATTTCTTAAAAAGAACATCTTCACAAGGTTTGGTACACCCCGGGCAATCATTAGTGATGGTGGTTCGCACTTTTGTAATAGGGCTTTTGATACCTTGCTCTCCAAGTATGGTGTTAACCATAAAGTCTCTACACCTTACCATCTGCAATCAAGTGGCCAAGTTGAAGTATCAAATATAGAAATCAAGAGCATCTTGTCCAAAACTGTCAATGCAAATCGGACCGATTGGTCAAAAAAGTTAGATGATGCTCTATGGGCCTACCGGACCCCGTACAAGACCCCAATTGGTATGTCTCCGTACCGGTTGGTATTTGGGGAAGTATGTCATCTACCAGTGGAATTGGAGAATAAGGCTATGTGGGCCTTGAGGAAGCTTAATCTTGAATTTTATGTTGCGGCAAATCTTTGTATTGAACAACTAAATGAACTTGATGAATTCCGGTTCCGTGCATACTCTAGTTTGTCCTTGTATAAGGACAAGATGAAGTACTTACATGATAAATATGCTCGTGGAAAGGAGTTCAAGGTTGGTGATTTGTTCCTCTTGTTCAACTCCCGTCTAAGGTTGTTTCCCAGAAAGCTGAAATCAAAGTGGAGTGGGCCATTTGAAGTTGTATGTGTAACCCCATTTGGTGCTCTAGATTTGAAAAACAAAAATGGTGAAGTCTTTAGGGTGAATGTGCACCGTGTCAAGCAATATCTTGGGAAGATTGATGATAGCCACGTGGTGGCTATGGTTCATTTCAAATGATGTATTGGTAACCCGCGTCGTGCCGCGATGTTAAATCAGGCGCTTCTTGGGAGGCAACCCATGTCTTTTTCTTTCTCTTTGATTTTCTTTTTAGTTTAGGATTTTTGAGCTAATTAATTGTGAGATATTGCAGGGATTGTGTTGATGTAGTGCAAAACAAGTTGGAAAAATTGCACAGTCTCTGAAGTTTGCCAGTGCAGCCGCGGTACACATTGTGCGGACCGCACTGACATGGGATAAATGGGGTGCTCTCTGAATTTACTCACCGCGGCCACATTGCATTTAGTGCGGTCCGCGGTGGACCTCCGCGGCCGCGGTCTGCGGAGGTCGTCTTCTGAAACTTCATGTGAACAAATCCAATGCGGTATGCGGTCGACTTTGTGCGGCCGCGCTGGTAGGTAAGTATGGGGCCCGCACCATTTTCTATAAATAGAGCCCAAGGGTCTCAGTGTACCCTTTTCGAACGTTGAAAACTCAGACTCATAAAACTATTGTTCATCCCTTTCTAAGACCGAAAATTCTTGCTTGCTTGGATTAATTGCATACATTCTTCAAAAATCTGGTAACATTTCATGCATCTCTCATTGATTACTTTTATATTTTCATTTTATTTGCTTGCCCAGTAGTTTTTAGCTTCTTCTTTCTTCTCGTAGCTTTTTCTTTTTCATTCATTTGTTAACTTAGGGTAATTTACATGCTGAGTTTGTGTGTGGGCTTTAATAATGGTTGGGTAAATTGAGTAAGGGCACCGTAGGACGAACATTTGAACAAAAATGCAAAAATTGGAAAACCTAAGCCGGTGCCCTAACTTAGCACCCTTCGCGGACCGCGGTCACATATGTGCGGTCCGCGGTGCTTGTGTTCTAAAACTTGATTGATTCCCAGCACAGCCGCATTGCACTTTATGCAGTCCGCGCTGACCCACCACGGCCGCGACACCACTTTGTGTGGTCCGCGGTGGGGAGATTCAGAGAGTTTATTTTTGGGACTTTGACCCAACATGGACTGCGGTCGCTTTTGCATAGTCCGCGGTGCCCCCTGTGCAGCCGCACCCTCTTTTGTGCGGGCTGCGATACAATGATTCTGCAACTGTTTCTGCACCAATATTTGCTGTATGTAATTCATTTCATTCATTTGTTTCACTGCCTGTACTTAAACTAACCATGTTAGATGTGTGTGTCTGTAGATAATGGCTAAACAAATAGGCGGCAAGGGATCACAACAACCCGGGAGAGGTGGTTCCTCCCGAGGAGGCAAAGACAATAGTAGCAAGACTCACTCCCCAAGCTCGGGAGAACATAAAAAAGACCCGAAAACTGATAAAAGTTGCAGATAAAGCTGCTTCCCATTCCTCGGGGAGTGAGTATGTGCCATCCAAGGACATCTCCTCAGACTCAGCCCCAACTCACATAACCAACCCCTTCCAACTAACTGATACCCCTCCAACATCACCCATTATTAAGAGGCCGGTAAATGTAATTTTTGATTCATCTGATGAGTCAGCAGGCGATAGTGGGAATGACTCCACCTCCCCTACAGCTTCATTATCTGGGGAGAGTGCAGGCGGAGATGAGGGTGGTGAGCCTCAGGTTGGGGGAATTGCCTGAACTAGGAAAGCCCAAGAGTGGGAAGATATATTTGTGAGCCAAGTGGCTTACCACAAGTTTAGGGAGTGGTGGCCGATGAGGCACTTGATCCCAGAGAGGAGCTTCATTGACAATGACCTCTTACCCCCCCAACCCTAATGTGCAGAGGGAGTTTAGAACTAGAGTAGTCTGGGAGTGTTTCATGGAGAAGTGTATTGATGGAAATGAGCACATGGTGAGGGAATTCTATTATAATGTGGCCCACATCATCAAGGGTACTAAGGTGACCAAGGTTAGAAACAAAAAGGTGTTGTTTGATGGGGAATCTCCGAATGAGTATTTGGGGTTCAGGGAAGAAGATGAGTCTCTCTATCTGGACAAGTTAGAGATGGATAAGGGTGTCCGTCCATGGTTAGCCTAGTACTTGGCAGTCCCAGGTACTATTCCATAGTGGTTGCAAGCAGGGACCAAAATATTCTGGAAGACCTTCAACTTTGAAGCTAGGGGTGGTTGACTTTTGTGTGCAGTCAACTTGACCCCACTACCCATGATCAGACTATTCCACTTCCCCGGGCTGTTGGCGAGATACCCTATCAACGTGGACAATGTTATGTCCCGCGTCATTTCTGTAGTAGGGCTTGAGCATGACCGGAATTATCCTTTTCCCAACACCCTCACTATGTATTTCCGGGACCTGGAGGTGGAGAAGAAGAAATATGATGTCAGAGCCAAACCTGTGGCTCCTTACTCTTGGTACAGTATGAAGGGCCCAGACAACCCAAAGGACAAGAGCTACAATCCACCTACCTCTGCCCCAACTGGCCAGTCTGAAGAGCCAGTTGCGGTAGAGCCTTCTACCGAGCCTTCTACCATGCCTGCTGCCACTATAGTTGATGACTTGCCTCTAGGACCTTCCTCTACTGCTGGTCCCCACAATTCAGCTGACCCGAGGGTTCCATCTTCCCGGGCTCATCCTTTCACTGCCCATTAGTTGAGCCAGACACTGTCCAGTTTGAACAACTAGATGTCAGCTGCGACATCCAAGTTATCTACATTGTCTTCCACCATTAAGGCCCAGTTAGCACCTCACACAGCTCAGATTCCTCAGTCCATTGAGGACACATTGAAGAAGCTTCGAGAGAACCAGGAAAAGATTATGGAGAGATAGACTGCCTTATCTAAGGCGGTGGATTCACATGGCAAGGATCTGAAGGAGCTTGCGAAGGAGCACAAGAAGATGAGGAGATCACGGGATTCCAAGGAGTCTGTGAAAGAGCTTAGGATATATGTGGACAAGCCATTGGCAGACCAGATGCCTCTAGAATTGCTATTCGGGACCCAGCCCTAGTAGCAGCACCAGTAGCAGGCACTTAGGCTTCCAAGGAAGAAGAGGAAGCTCCCCAGTACAGCTGATGCGGTTATTGAGTTGACAGACCCACAGGACGTCTCCTCTAGTTTGCCACATGATGCACCTGACATCCAGCCGATCCAGGAATCCACCCCAGTCCCAGCAGCTGAGCAGCAGGAGATTGGGAACCAGTCTGAGGTTCCCATACATACATAGGACCCAAGGACCACTGATGATCCCATGCAGATGGACCAGGCTTAGGGAGCTTCTATATCTTTCTTATGAGTTTTTATTCTTATTTGATAGTTGGTATTGGGGACAACGCCAGATTTTATTCGTGGGGGTGTGCCCTACTTTTTATCTGGATGATTGTATATATTAGTTGACTTAGTTTATGTTTCTGTTGATTTTCTATTTTGGTCTGTATATAACTTTACATTTAGTTACTTTTATCGTATTTTTGATCTTCTATTTAGTCTGTATATAAGTTACATAGTTGTATATATTCATCTCCTATTGTATATTCTAATGATGTTTTGTAAATATTCATTCTATTTTCGTTTTTCGTACAAATTTTTCATTTTTTTTAGCTTAGTAGATAGGCTCGCAGCCTTTTTGTTTCATTTTTGGTGCTTTCAATAAGACATTGGTTTTCTTAATGTCACGATTCTTTCCAAGGGTGGAGTAGTGTGTGAATCGGGTGGCTCGTCCCGATGATGGATGGCGTGACAACCTTCTTAAGGGTTTGAGTCCGTTTTTTATTTTTATTTTGTTTTTAGTAGTTGATAGTAAGGGTACCTCAAGAATAGCTTCACTTGGGCCTAACACATTTGCCTTTGATCTCATGGTCAAAGACAAGTGGTTGTGTTTAGGATGGTGAAAGTAGTGGCCTTGAGACTCTTGTGCTGACAAAACAAACATCATGTGGTCTTTCGAGACTATTGTGTGCTCAATTGTGTCTAAGATTGTTGTGGGCCCCCGACTCTATGTCTTTAGCGATCCTTGAGTGTGTGTGGTGAGAAATCGAATCTTGAGTCCGAGTTCCAAGCCAATGGTCTAGAACTTGCCCCGAATGTTTGTTGAGGCAAAATTTTGAGTGAAATTTGACTTGAGAAGTGATTATAGGCTCTCCTTAATCCAAATGATTGTTTGAACAAATCCATAGCCTACCATTGATAAGATCCCTAGTAACCCCTTTTGAGCCTAGAACTTATTCTTTCAAGAACCATAATACAAGTCTTTACGCGTTCTCAAAGATACCCTCTCTTGGCACCCAAATTTTTCCTTTAGCACTTGGCAAAAGTATAAGTTTGGGGGAGAGACGAGGAGTGAAACAAAAGTGGTAAAAGTTAAAAAAGAAAAAGAAAAGGAAGGCAAGGAAAAAGAGAGAAAAGAAAAACACAAAAAAGAAAGCCCAATGTGAACAAGAATAAAAAGGGATTCAAGGAAAACAAAAGTGCAAAAGGGTGGAAAAAGTAAAAGGAGAAATGTTTTGAATTGCATAAGAAAGAGTGACAGTGTGTCTTTCTAACCCCTTGAAAAGGAGTGAAAGACTTAAAGAGTCAAGAGAATTGCACCAAAAGAATCAAAAGAAGTGCTTAAGGGAAGATTGAACCCACTTGAATAAAAACATGTCCTACCCTTACCCAAAAGCCTTCACAATGACTCCACACAAGCCCTATATGATCTTCAGTTGAAGGAAGCCTACATTAGTGGATACTTACATAAGGGGCAAGCATATGGTACTTAGAGGTGGACTTGTGACCTTCTTCTTGAGAGAGATGAGTGAAATTCCATTAACCTCCTTTTGTGTGACAACACTCTAGAAGGTGAGGTTCACATAGGAAGAGTTGAGGATGTGTGAGTTTGGGTTCCACAATGACCAAAGTAATTGAGAGACTTCCTTGATGTAATGAGTCAAGTCTTGATTGCTCTTGTATCACACTTGATCCATAGTTTTTCAAAGTTTTAATGTGTTAATTATGCATTCGTATTGAGGGCAATTGTTAGTCCCAATTGATTCTTGTTGAGGTTGCTTTAAGATAGCTGGAATTACTTGGATTATTCTTTAAGGGGTGGGTCTTATTTTGTTTGCTTGAGGACAAGCAAAAGTTTAAGTTTGGAGGAGTTGATAAGTTGGGATTTTAATATGTCTTATGCCGCTACTTGCCTATGCTTTGGTTATAAATTACTACAAAACAGTCCCAAAATGCTCACAAGTTGTGCTTGATTGCAGGTTTGATCGACAAAGTGACAAATGTCAAAGATCGGCTCAAAAGGAGTGAAACCTGCTCAAGTATCAAAGATTAAGTGAATTGAGGAAAAGAGGGCCTAGTGCGGACCGCGCAAAAGTGAATGCGGCCGCACTAGGAGGTTTAAAGACATGGCTAGTTTGGGATTAAGGCTACGCGGTCGCGGTACTCATTACGCGGTCCGCGGTGGTGACTTAGCGGCCGCACTACCTTTTGGTATGATCCGCGGAGCAGAGATTCAGAGAGATGAAGACTTCCCAGGATTCCAGCCATGCGGTCCGTGGTCAATAATGTGCGGACCATGCCAACTCCCTCCGCGGCTGTGGTATACTTCCACGTGGTCCGTGGTCCGCGGTCCTCAAGTTCAGAGAAGCAGAAATGTGAAGTCCAAGAGCTAGTATGGCCCTGGTCCATTTTGTGCGGCCCGCACTAACCCCGAAGGGGTATTTTGTCCAGTTTTTCCAACCTAGTATAAATAGAACATTGTACCATTTTTAGGTAAGTGTTTGTATTCTAGAGATAGCTGCTCTCGTGAGACTCGGTTTTGTAGACATTTTTGGCACTTTTGCTTTATATTTACGATAGATTCTTGTAGTTTCATTTAGCAATTAATTAATATGTTCAGTTCTTCATCTATTTCTTCATTTTCTTTTTCAAACATGAGTAGCTAAGCCCATTAGCTAGGGTTGTGGCTCAACCCTACTGTGGGTAATTGATGGGTGTTTCCATCTAGGGTTAGATTGATTATGGGTGTTTGCTATTTGGGTTGATTTTATGTTTTTAATTGAGAATTGGTAGTTGCAAACACTGATTCAAGCTTTGTGGGTTTGACTATTCTTGTGAAAGAGAGTTTATGACCCCAAAATTGACCCAACAAGAAATTGGGATGGACTCATGAGAAATGATAGTCCCAATTAATGTGTTAAATCTCGAGAGAGTAATCACCCTACTTGAACCCTAGTTGCTTGATCTAATTGGCCTACCCAATTGGTCACGAGAGAGTCAATTGGGCAAAATCACTCTCTTTACCGAGAGGTGTGAGAGTGGGTACAATTGTGCAATCGTTGTAGCATAAGCCCCAAATATGTCAATCTATCCTTAGTAACATCCACATGTCAATTAGCCACCTAGGTATTGTCACGACCCTAGTACCTTTCTTCCAATTAGATACAACTTTAGCAATCATCTTGTATCTTAATTTATTTTCAAATTTAGTAGTTTGATAATAGTAGTTTGTAGTTTAAAAATCCAAAAGTGAAAAGAAGATCATCTAAGAGCACACATGCAACTCTATCCTAAGTAGACACCCGAATTCCCTTTTAGCTCCCTGAGGATTCGATCCCGGCCCTCATATCGGATAAAAGCTATTGCAACCCTCTTCTCCTACTCTTTAGTAGCGGGTGGTTGGCTGCGATTAGGTTGCAACCTGATATTCGAGATAGCTTGGGCCAAGAGGTGGAGATTGGTACTATTTATCAGCTAGTAGTAGAGATTGCTCGTAGGATTGGGGGGTATCGCCTAACGAGTATAGAGGAGATTTAGTAGGACAAGAAGGCCCGGTTTAATGGAAAGTTCAGTGTTGCCCTAACTAGGGGTAGAGGTCACTTCGGGAGGGGCCAGCCCAGCAGACCCTCATATTCTACACCACCACCTCCTTCCCGAGGTACTCCAGTGAGACCTTATTTTAGTGCGATGCCAGAGAGTTCTTACTGCCCACCAGCTATTTAGTGTTCCTCCGGCGGGCATTCTGGTTATCAAGATTCTTCTAGCGCTCACTTCAGCGCTGTGCCAGAGAGTTCCTATCATCCACCAGCTTACCAGGTTTCTTTAGATAGGTATTCGGATCAGGATGCTCAGACTTTAGGGCAGCAGGCTATGGTACCGAGAGTTTGCTACGAGTGTGGAGATCCTGGTCACCTGAAGAGGACTTTTCCCAAACTTCAGGGCAAGGCAGTGCAGCAGGGTTAGCAGCCTATAATTTTAGCACAAGCTGCCCAGCCACCTATAGGTGGAGGGAAGGCTGGTAGGGGCCGTCCTATAGGTGGAGGTCAGGCAGGGAGAGGTTAGCCAACTACTACTCAGTTAGGTGGGGGCCAGCCAGTCGGCGCTCTAGCTAGATTCTATGCTCTTCTGGCCAGGCCAGATGCATTAGCCACAGACACCGTCACCACAGGTATTATTTCCGTCGGTGGTAGAGATGCTTCGGTATTATTTGACCCAGGGTGTACTTATTCATATGTATCATCTCTGTTTGCTCGTTTCCTGGTTATTTTTCCTGAGCCCTTGGGCACTCAGGTTCATGTATCCACTCCTATGGGTGATTTCGTGGTTATGGATCAGATCTACCAGTCCTGTATGGTCACGTTCTGTGGTTTCGAGACTAGAGCAAATCTCATGTTGCTTGATATGATCGATTTTGATGTCATCCTTAGCATGGACTGGTTATCTCCATATCACGCCGTCCTAGATTGCCATGCCAAGACTGTTTCACTAGTGATGTCAGGGTTGTCGAGATTAGAGTGGAAGGGTTCCACAGTCGATACGCCTAGTTGGGTTATTTCTTTCCTGAAGGCTCGACATATGGTCGAGAAGGGGTGTTTGGCTTATCTAGCATATGTTCGGGACACCACTGCAGAGTCCCTAACGATTGATATGGTTCTAGTAGTTTGGGAGTTCGCCGATGTGTTTCTCTCTGATCTTCCTGGCATGCCACCAGATCATGATATTGATTTCTATATTGATTTGGCTCCAGGCACCTATCCTATATCTATTACGTTGTACCGTATGGCTCCTAAGGAGTTGAAGTAATTGAAGGATCAGCTTGAGGAGTTGTTGGAAAAAGGGTTTGTTAGGCCCAGTGTATCGCCTTGGGGTGTGCCAGTGTTATTCGTGAAGAAGAAGGATGGGACTATGCGGATATGCATTGATTACCAACAGCTGAACAAAGTCAGCATCAAGAACAAGTATCTGTTGCCTTGTATCGATGGTTTGTTCGGCCAGTTGCAGGGTACTAGGGTGTTTTTGGTTTGTTCGGCCAGTTGCCTCATATCCGAAGACTGCATTCCGGACTAGATATAGCCATTATGAGTTTTTGGTGATGTCTTTTGGCTTGACTAATGCCTCGGCAACATTCATGGATTTGATGAACATGGTTTTTAGACCTTATATTGATTCATTTTTTTTGTCTTCATTGATGACATCTTAATATATTCTCGCATCCTGGGAGAGCACGAGCAACATTTGAGAGTAGAGCTTCAGACCTTGCGGGAACGGAAGCTATATGTTAAGTTCTCCAAGTGTGAGTTTTGGCTAGAATCAGTGGGTTTCTTGGGACATATTGTATCGAGAGAGGGTATTAAGGTGGATCCCAAGAAGATTAAAGCAGTTCAGAGTTGGTCACGTCCTACCTCAATGACTGAGATCAGGAGTTTCCTGGGGTTAGCAGGTTATTACAGGCGATTCATGTAGGGCTTTTCATCTATTGCGTCACCTTTGACTAGATTGACCCAGAAGGGTGCCCCTTTTTGTTTGTCCGATGATTGTGAGGGGAGCTTTCAGAAGCTCAAGACAACTGTGACTATAGCACCAGTTCTTGTATTGCCTTCCGGCTCGGGGATGTATACGGTGTATTATGACGCTTCACTTGTTGGTTTGGGATGTGTATTGATGCAGGAGGGGCGAGTTATTGCATATGCTTCGTGTCAGCTGAAGATTTATGAGAAGAATTATCATGTGCACGATCTAGAGTTGGCTGCGATTGTTCATGCTCTTAAGATATGAAGGCATTATCTGTATGGAGTGTCATGTGAGGTTTATACCGATCACCGCAGCTTACAGCATTTATTCAAGCAGAGGGATCTTAATTTGAGGCAGCGCAGGTGGCTTGAGTTGCTAAAGGATTATGACATCACCATTCTTTATCATCCGGGCAAGGCGAATATGGTCGTGGATGCCTTGAGCAGAAAGGCAGAGAGTATGGGTAGCTTGGCATTCATTCCAGCAGCGGAGAGACCACTAGCTTTGGAAATCCAGTCCTTGCCTAACAGGCTTGTGAGGTTGGACATTTCAGAGCCTAGCCGATTTCTTGCATGTGTAGTCTCTCAGTCTTTATTATTGGGGCAGATCAAGGCTCAGCAGTTTGATGATCCACATTTGGCGGTTCCTATGGAGACGGTGCTTTAGGGATGTGCCAAGGAGGTTTCCATCGGCGAGTGTTTTGCGACTCCAGGGTTGGTTATGTGTCCCTAATATTGATGGCCTGAGGAAGAGGATCCTAGAGGAGGCACACAGTTCGCGGTATTCTATTCACTCGGGAGCTACAAAGATGTATCGCGACTAGAGGCAATATTATTGGTGGCGGAGGATGAAGAAAGACATAGTGGAGTACGTGGCTAAATGTTTGAATTTCCAGCAGGTCAAGTATGAACACCATATGCCGGGTGGCCTACTTCAGCAGATGCCTATCCCGGAGTGGAAGTGGGAGCGTATCACCATGGATTTCATAGTTGGGTTGTCGCGGACTTTATGGAAGTTTGATTCTATGTGGGTCATTGTTGATAGGTTGATCAAGTCGGCTTACTTCATTCCCATGGAGACTACTTATACAGCAGAGAGATATGCTCAGAGATTTACATTCGGGAGATAGTCCGATTGCACAGTGTGCCTATTTCCATCATATCAGATAGAGGCCCTCAGTTCACTTCCCATTTATGGACAGTGCATATTTTAGAGGATATTGTGTGATTGACTTTGGAGGGCAGTGGGATCAGTTCTTGCCCTTGGTGGAGTTTGCATATAACAACAGCTATCAGTCCAGTATTGAGATGGCTCCATATGAGTATCTATATGGTCGTCGTTGTCGTTCTCCTATCGGATGGTTCGAGCCTGGTGAGGCTAAGTTGTATGGTACAGACTTGGTACAGGATGCCTTGGATAAGGTGAAGTTGATTTAGGAGAGACTTCGCACAGCTCAGTGCAGACAGAAGAGTTACGCAGATCAGAAGGCGCATGATGTATCATTTATGGTTGGCGAGAAGGTTCTCTTGAAAGTCTCGCCCATGAAGGGCATTATGAGGTTCGGGAAGAAGGGCAAGTTGAGCCCAAGGTTTATTGGCCCATTTGAGGTGTTGAGGAGAGTTGGGGGGCTTCCCTATGAGCTTGTGTTACCCCTCCCCCCTAAGCTTGTCGGGAGTGCATCCGGTTTTTCACGTGTCGATGCTTCGGAAGTATCATGCCGACTTTTCCCATGTGTTAGACTTCAGTACTATTCAGCTGGATGAGAGCTTAGGTTATGAGGAAGAGCCAGTTGCCATTATTGACAGGTAGGATTGCCAGTTGAGATCCAAGAGGATTTCTCCGATAAAGGTCCAGTGGAGGGGCCAACCAGTCGAGGAGGGGACTTGGCGGTCCGAGGAGGACTTACAGAGCAGATATCCCCACTTATTCAGCAGCTCAGGTACTTTTCTATGTCTGTTCGAGGACAAATATTTGTTTAAGAGGTGGAGAATGTAACGACCCACCTGGTCCTTTTGCCTTTTAGAACCCCATTCCGTTAAATAAAACTTCCCGTGCTTGCTTTAACTAATTTATGACTTGCGGGGACGGTTGGTTCGGGATTGGGAAGAGTTTTGAGCGATATATGCCCATTTGATTCCTTAGGAATTCTTAAAAGACTAAGTTTGACTTTGGTCAACATTTTTAGCAAACAGACCCAGATTCGTGATTTGGCGGTCTCGGAGGGTCCATAAGAAAATATGGGACCTGGACGTATGCCCGGAATCGAACTCTGAGGTCCCTAGCCCGAGTAATGAATTTTTATTAGAAATTGTTAATTTGAAGTTTTAAAGATTTAAAGAAACTAAGTAATCATTGGTTTTAAGGGTATTGGTCTCGTATGCTAGTTCCAAAGCTCGGTACAGGTCCGAAATATCATTTAGAACTTGTCCATAAAATTTGGTGTCAATCCGAGTAGTTTAGAGGCATTTTGGCCCGTTAGAGGAAAAGTTAAGAACTTGATGTTCAAAGGTTTGATTCAATTGGTTTTAGGGGGTGATTCTTAGATTTAGCATTGTTTTGGGCGTTTCAAAGATTCGAGTAGGTCCGTTTCGTGATTTCAAACTTGCCGGTATGTTCGGGCGGGGCCCGGGAGCCTCGAGCGTCAATCGGATGAGGCTCGAGTGAAGTGGAAAAAATTGAGAAAGACTGAAGGTTGCTACTTCTGTTATAACCGCATCTACGGCTCTTGGACCGCAGGTGCGGGACCGCAAATACGGACCTCCCATCGCAGAAGCGGGCCAGGCCAGGAACCGCAGATGCAGCTCCCAAACCGCAGAAGCAGCTCTGCAGATGCGGCCTGGAGACCGCAGATGCGATCCAAGCTCTTTGGCCCATTTTCCGTAGATGCGGCCCTTCTCTCGCAGATGCGTTCCCCTGACCGTAGATGCGGAAATCGCTGGGCTGTGAGGTTCATTTAATGCGGGTTCTAAGTCATTTTTATCACATTTCCACTCCTCCTTTGGGCGATTTGGGAGCTTTTGAGAGAAGGACTTCACCTACCACCTTGAGGTAAGTGTGTGTTACTTACTTCTAGTTCAATATCATTGTCTTAGGTAGATTAAACACAAATATTAAGGTGAATTCTTGGGGTTAGAGCAAAAACCCAGTATTTTTATAAAACTTGGAGTTAACCGCGAAATTTGTTATGGAATTAATTAGAAATCATATATTATTGATCCTTAGGTTGTAAAGAACATCTTCCTTCAAAAAATTTTGGAATCCGGGCACGTGGGCCCTGGGTCAGATTTTAGGAAACTTGCGTTAATGGTTGGAAAATTTGCTTAAATAGCTAGAATTCAATCTTGTGAATATATATTGACTAGTTCTTAGTTCATTTAACTAGTTTGAGATCGTTCGTCTCCGAATTGAGGGATTGGACTCATTCTTGGTATTAGAAGTGCACTTTGGAGCGAGGTGAGTCTCCTTTCTAACCTTGTAAGAGGGAATTGTCCCTATAGGTATAATAATTGAATTAATTTCCATTATATTCGGGGGCTACGTACGTACTAGGTGACGAGAGTCCGTGCATAGCGACTATTATATTAAGTCCGGGTAATCTAGGACCCATAAGCATGCTCTACGTGATATTCTCGTAACGTGATAATAAATTTGGATTCGTATGAACTATTTTGATTAAGAAGAATGAAACTAATGAATGAACCTTATCCTGTTTAGTCTTTTAAAAGAGAACATTTGGTATACCTGCGTATGACTACTCCTCATATATGTATGACTACTTCTCATATATATATATATATATATGAGAAGAAGTCATACATATATGAGGAGTAGTCATACGCAGGTATACCAAATGTAATCGTTGCCTTGTTGATGAGCTTATTTATATTTGACCGCGTCGCACGGATGATTCGCGAGCAGGGTAATAAATGCATCTATGATTCAAGCCGTTCGACCCTCGGCAGTGCACAATTTATTTTTATGTTGGATTGGACCGTACGTCCCACGGTGTTACTTGCACATGTTTTGCTTAGCATTTCCCCCGAGGACTGAATTTCATATCTTCTTGCGATATAGGTGAATATCCATGATAATACTTGGGAAAGAACTGTTGTTCCATGATTATTAAATGTTAATAACTTGTGAAATCCATTCTTATTATAAATTCTCCTCACATTATTTGACCCTAGTATGTATCAAGTCGACCTCTCGTCTCTACTTCTTCGAGATTAGATGGGATACTTACTGGGTACATATTGTTTATGTACTCATACTACACTTCTATACTTAATGGTATAGGACCTGAGGCAGGTACATCTGGCTATTAGTCTGATACGCATCCCTGAGCGGATTCGAGACTTCCACGGTGAGCCCTTCCCTTCCGTGCCGTTCAGCAGCTTGAAGAAGTCTTTCTTATGTATTTATGCTGTCTATTTTGTTCAGACAGTAGGATAGTGTGATTTTTGGTTGTATATTCTACTAGTTGCCCACTGCTTGTGACACCAGGTCTTGGCACACACATTAGTAGACTGTATTATTTTGGGGTTGTATGGTTAGCATGATTTTTAATAATCGTTTCTGATTGATTTTCAACTTAAAGAATTATTTCAACTATTTTGGGGTAAAGGTGACCGAAACTTTAGTTAGTATTTTCCGCGTTGGCCTGCCCAGTAATGGCGTTGGGTGCTAGCATGACCTGTTACGGAGTTGGGTCGTGACATAAATCAGTCCAAACAAGACAACACAAGTAAATCCTTAAATCAGCCCAAAAAATATTAGCCCATGTCTCAATTATTTTCTAGATTCCTCCACCAAAATTTCTCTCTTTTTAGGATTTCAAGAATTCTATTTAATTATAATGAATTTTCTCTTCAAATTCCAACACTAAACTTTGACCAAATCTAAAAAGTTGCACCAATTTTGTCCTCTCTTCACATGAACAATCTCCTCTCCCCCATAAAATCATTGCTTTTCAGAATGTTTGACATTTTCCCCCAACTTTTATCTTTTTTTCCTAAAATTTCTCTATCTCTCTTAAAAAGCCTTTGCATTCTATATACATTTTGTCATGACTCGGATTTCCCACACTCGAGGGTCATGATGGCGCCTACTAGTAGAAGCTACGCAAGCCACAATTCATAACTCCTAACTCTTTTATCAAATTTTTTTTACCAATCTTATCAACAAGCGTTAAATATTTGAATAACAGCGGAAATATAAAATTAAAGCGGAAGACTTAAATTAAATAAACTGAATAATAATGCGGAAATCATCATTTGCCTCTACCCAAGAGTTGTTATCACAATATCCACGGACTACTAGGACTACTAAATACAATCGTTTGAAAGAAAAGTAACATTGTTTGTCTTGAAAACATGAGATAACAGACTGAAATATAAGATAGAGAAGACATCAGGTCTGCGGACGCCTGCAAGACTACCTCGGTATCTCAATGAATTGAAGACTAGCTCCCGAACTACTGCTCATGTCCGGTACCTGGATCTGTGCAAAAGAGCATAGAGTGTAGTATCAGCACAACCGACCCCATGTGTTGGTAAGTGCCTAGCCTAACCCCGGCGAAGTAGTGACGAGGCTAGACAGGACTACCACATAAACCTGTGCATTTATATATATTTCTACAGCGGGAAAATAACAAGAATAACCATTTTAAATGGGAGGGGAACATGCTTCGGGGATAACAGATATTATAGAAATTTAAGAGAATAATAAGGAACATCAATAAATTAACTCTAACACGGATAAGGGAATTAAAAGCAGATTTCACTATCAGTACACATATCGTTGCAGGCGTGCAACCCGATCCCATTTCTCAATGTTTCCGTGGTAGGCTTACCACCCACTTCCATTTCATCAAATCTCGTGGTAGGCATACCACCCGCTCCCATTTCATCAATATCTTGTGGTAGGTGTACCACCCGCTCCCATTTCATCAATATCTTGTGGTAGGCATACCAGCCCCTCCGATTTCAATCAATATCTTGTGGTAGGCGTACCACCCGCTCCCATTTCAATCAATATCTTGTGGTAGGCGTACCACCCGTTCCCATTTCATCACAACTCGTGGTAGGCGTACCACCTGCTCCCATTTCAATTCAATATATTGTGGTAGACGTACCATCCGCTCCCATTTCAATTTACCACAAAGTCACAATAAAATTCTGGCAAGGAAAACAAAGCAATATAATAATAATTTCCCGGCAAGGGAACAACAATATCAAAATAACCATCCCGACAAGCGAGATTCAGCTATAACCAAATCCTAGCTCAACTCTTACTCAGTTCGATTAATACCAGTACTCAAGCATAAATAAAGTCAACGAGAATAAACTAAATCTCTACTCAATATCAAAAATCATCAATTTATAGCATCCGAAGTGTCATTTAAGAACACAACAACTATCAATTTACAACTCACGGTCATGCTCGACACCAACGTATAGATACTCGTCACCATGCTTATACGTCGTACTCCACAAGAAGCAATTAGCAAATAAGACTCAACTTCTAGTCCCTCAAGCTAGGGTTGGACCAAACACTTACCTCAATGCCTAGAATACAACTCAAGCCTCAATTATAGCTTTACCCCGTGATTCCACCTCCAATTCGCTTGTATCTAATCACAAATTACTTAATTACATTAATAAACACTAAATGAATCAACCCCAATGCATGAAAATGAGTTTTCCAAAGTTTTACCCAAAAAGTCAAAAATTGCCTCCGAGCCCACGTGGTCAAAACCCGAGGTTTGAACCAAAACATGATTACCCATTCCCCCGCGAACTCAAATATATAATTTCTTTTGAAATCGGACCTCAAATTGAGGTCCAAATCCCCAATTTTTGAAAAACTTAGGTTCTACCAAAAACATCCAATTTCCCATATGAAAATCTTTGATTTTAAGTTGAAAACATGTTAAATGATGTTAATGATTGAAAGAAATGAGTAAAAACTAACTTACAATATATTTGGAAGAAGACTTGTTCTTGGAAAATCGCCCAAAGAAGTTTGTGTTTTGAAAGAAAGTTAAAAATTGCTCAAAAGTCGACTAAGTATAAAAAATGCAGGTTGCAGGTATGGGAATTGCGAACCCCGACCTGCTGACATGGGAATTGCGAAGCTTTGTTAGCATTTGCAAACCCCTTCCTAAATTCCCAAATCTCGCATTTGCGATCCCAGACGTCGCGTTTGCGATCCCAGACATCGCATTTGCGACCGGCCTTCGCATTTGCGAACCTAGTGGTCGCATTTGCGATCAGGCTTGCCCAAAAGTCTCCTCTTCGCAATTGCGATGTAAGGCTCGTATTTGCGAGACTAGATTCACAATTGCGAAGCCTACAGA
Source organism: Nicotiana glauca (assembly GCA_026770625.1). Taxonomy (NCBI): domain Eukaryota; kingdom Viridiplantae; phylum Streptophyta; class Magnoliopsida; order Solanales; family Solanaceae; genus Nicotiana; species Nicotiana glauca. Next base: position 267,060 of record MU673001.1, read on the forward strand.
TCAAAAATGCAACGGCTATCTTTCAAAGTCCAAAAATGCACTTGTGGCCTATCCTAAACTCACCCGAGACCCCAGGGCTCCAAACCAAATATACACACAACCTCAAAAATATCCTACGGACTTATTCGCGTGATCAAATCACCAAAATAACATCATAAACATTGAATTAAACCTCAAAATCCAAGAATTCTTTCAAACTTCATAAAACATCAAATTTTCCAATTTATGTCTGAATTACGTCAAACGACGTCCGTTTTCAACCAAATTTCACAGTAACATCTTAAATCATATATAAGACCTGTACCGGGCGCCGGAACCAAAATACGGGCCTGATACCAACACGTTCTAATCGATTTTCATTTCAAATTTCCTTAAATAATTTCAAAAAATAATTTTACAAAAAAATTCATTTGTCAAGCTTGGGACCTCGAAATTCGATTCCGAGCATACATCCATATTTTCCTACGGACCCTCTGGGACCTTCAAATCATAGGTCCGGGTCCGTTTACCCATAATGTTGACCAAAGTCAAATTTATTCATTTTAATATCAAAATTTAGCATTTTTCACAGAATCTCACATTTAAGTTTTCCGGCTATGCGCCTAGACTGCACACGCAAATCGAGGTGACTCTAAATGAGGTTTTCAAGGCCTCGGAGACATAGAGTTCAACTAAAATAGGTGATGACCCTTTGGGTCGTCACATTCTCCACCTCTAGAAAAACCTTTCGTCCTCCAACGGACAGAAGAAAGAAGTACCTGAGTCGGGGAAAATATGAGAATAACGGCTCCGCATATCGGACTCGGACTCCCAGGTCGATGCCTTAGGAGGCTGACCTCTCCACTGAACACGAACAGAAGGGAAACTCTTGGATCTCAACTGGCGAACCTGCCGGTCTAGAATAGCTACCAGCTCCTCCTCATAAGACAAGTCCTTATCCAATTGGACAATGCTGAAATCTAACACGTGGGCCGGATCGCCGTGATGCCTCCAAAGCATGGACACATGAAACACTGGATGCACGTCTGATAAGCTCGGCGGCAAAGCAAGTATATAAGCCATCTCTCCCACTCGATCAAGAATCTCAAATGGACCTATAAACCTAGGGCTAAGCTTGCCTTTTTTCCTAAATCTCATCACGCCTTTCATAGGCTACACTCGGAGCACTACCGCTCACCAACCATAAAAGCCACATCTCGAACCTTGCGGTCTGCATAGCTCTTTTTCCTGGACTGTGCTGAACGAAGCCTATCCTGAATTATCCTGACCTTGTCCAAGGCCTCCTAAACGAGATTCGTACCCAACAACCGAGCCTCTCCCGGCTCAAACCATCCAACCGGTGACCGACATTGCCTACCATATAAAGCCTCATAAGGAGCCATGTGGATGCTCGACTGGTAGCTGTTGTTGTAGGCAAACTTTGCTAAATGCAAGAACTGATCCCACGAACCTCCAAAGTCAATAACACAAGCTCGGAGCATATCCTCCAAAATCTGAATAGTCTGCTCGGACTGACCATCCGTCTGGAGATGAAATGTTGTGCTCAAGTCAACTCATGTGCCCAACTCTTGCTGAACTGCTCTCCAGAAGTGTGAGGTAAACTACGTGCCCCAATCCGAAATAATAGACACGGGTACACCATGAAGGCGAACAATCTCCCGAATATAGATCTCAGCAAACCTCTCAAAAGAAAAGGAGACTGCCAAAGGAATGAAATGCACTGACTTGGTCAGCCTATCAACAATGACCCATATTGCATCGAACTTCTTCCGAGTCAGGAGAAGTCCAGTAATAAAGTCCATAGTGATCCGCTCCCACTTCCACTCAGGAAGCTCAATCCCCTAAATTAAATAACCAGGTCTCTGATGCTTGTACTTAACCTGCTGATAGTTCAAACAACGAGCCACATATGCTATGATATCCTTCTTCATTCGACTCCACTAATAATGCTACCGCATATCCTGATACATCTTCGCGGCGCCCGGATGAATAGAGTACCAGGAGCTATGGGCCTCTTCCAAAATCAACTTTCGGAGCCCATCCACATTAGGCACACATACACGACCCTGCAATCTTAAAACTCCATCATCATCTAAGGTAACATGCCTGGCACTTCCGCACTGCATTGTGTCTCTAAGGACACACAAATGGGGATCATCATACTGCCAATCACGGATACGCTCCAATAATGAAGAACGAGTGACCGTGCAAGATAACACATGACTGGGCTCAGAAACATCCAGCATCACAAACTGATTGGCTAAAGCCTAAACATCCAAAGCAAGCAGCCTCTCACCGACCGGAATATAAGCAAGACTCCCCATACTGGCTAACTTCCTACCCAAAGCATCGGCCCCCACATTGGCCTTTCCCGGATGATATAAAATGATGACATCATAATCTTTCAACAACTCCAACCACCTTCTTTGCCTCAAATTCAACTCTTTTTTCTTGAACAAATACTAAAGACTCTTGTGATCCGTGAACACCTCACATGCCATGCCATACAAATAATGCCTCCAAATCTTCAATGCATGAACTATGGTTGCCAACTCCAAATCATGAACCGGAGAGTTCTTCTCATGAATCTTCAACTGCCTTGAAGCATAGGCAATGACCTTTCCATCCTGCATCAACACTGCTCCAAGCCCAACACGGGAAGCATCACAATAGACTGTATAAGGCCCTGAACCTGTGGGCAAAACCAACACCGATGTCGTAGTCAGAGCTATCTTGAGCTTCTAAAAGCTCACCTCACTCATCCAACCACCTGAACTAGGCACCCTTCTGGGTCAATCTAGTCATCGGGGCTGCAATAGATGAAAACCCCTCCACTAACCGTCGATAGTAGCCTACCAACCCCAAGAAACTCTGAATCTCTGTAGCTGATACTGGTCTAGGCCAGTTCTTGACTGCCTCAATATTCTTTGGGTCCACCTGAATACCCTCTGCTGATACAACGTGACCCAGAAATGCTACTAAACCTAACCAGAATTCACATTTCAAGAACTTAGCATATAACCGACTATCCCTCTGAGTCTGAAGAACCACTCTAAGGTACTGCTCGTGCTCCTCCTGGCTGCGGGAGTATATCAATATATCATCAATGAAAACTATCACGAATGAGTCCAAATAAGGCCTGAACACTCGGTTCATCAAGTCCATGAAAGTTGTTGGGGCATTTGTCAACCCGAATGACATAATCAAGAACTTATAATGCCTGTAAGAGTGCGAAAATCTATCTTAGGGACATCGGATGCCCTAATCCTCGACTGTTGGTAGCCAGATTGCAAGTCAATCTTGGAAAATACCCTGCCACCTTGAAGCTGATCGAACAAATCATCAATCCTCGGTAGTGGATACTTATTCTTGATTGTTACCTTGTTTAATTATCGGTAATTAATTCACATTCTCATTGACCCATCCTTCTTCTTGAGAAATAACACCAGCGCACCCCAAGGTGAGACACTAGGTCTAATGAAATCTTTCTCAAGAAAATCCTGCAACTGTTCCTTTAACTCCTTCAACTCCAGCGGGGCCATACGATATATGGGGATAGAAATGGGCTAAGTTCCTGGAACTAGATCAATGAATAAGTCAATATCCCTCTTAGGTGGCATACCTGGCAGATCTGAAGGAAAAACATCAGGGAACTCACAAATAACGGGCACCGAATCAATAGAGGGAACCTCAGCACTGGAATTACAAACATAGGCTAAATAGGCCAAACACCCCTTCTCGACCATACGCCGAGCCTTCACATACAATATAACAATGCAGGTAGAATGACCAGGAGTCCCTCTCCACTCTAAACGAGGCATACTCGGTAAAGCTAAGGGCACAGTCTTGTCATGACAGTCCAAGATAGCGCGATAGGGTGATAACCAGTCCATCCCCAATATAATATCAAAGTCAACCATGTCTAAAAGCAACAAATCTACACGAGTCTCCAAACCCCCAATCACCACAACACAAGAACGATAGACTCGATCAACCACAATAGAGTCACCCACCAGTGTAGACATATAAACAGGAATACCCAATGCATCACCAGGCATGACCAAATACGGGGCAAAAAAGATGACACATACGAATACGTAGATCCCGAATCAAAAAACACTAAAGCATCTTTATCACAAACCAGAATCGTACCTGTAATAACTGCATCTAAAGCCTCTGCCTCGGGCCTGGACTGAAGAGCATAACATCGGGGCTAGGCCCCACCACTCTAATCTACCTCTCTAGATCGGCCTGCTGTTGGCTGGCCTCCACCTCTACGACCTCTACCTCCACCTCTAGTACCTCTACCCCACCTCTAGCTGGTTGGGTAGGCTGTGGAACACCCGGTGCCTAAACCATGGCATGATAACTCTGATGTTGAGAGACACCTGGCGCGAGGGCAATACCTAGCAATGTGCCTCGTGTTGCCACAAGTAAAACAAGCCCTCGGTTGCTGGAGCTGATGACCTTGAAAACGCTAAAGCGGTGGTGCACTGAAGGACTGCTGATTGGAATACTGCATCTGAGGACCACAGCTACCAGAAGCACCGTAAGAAACCTGGAGGGCTGACTGGAAAGGCCTAGAAGGCTGGCCCCTATCATACGAATCTCTGCCTCCAGACAAGGCACCACTGAATCGGCCTAACTGACAGGGTCTCTTATTTTGCCCTATGACCAACCCCTGTGACAATACCATCTCAATCCTCTGGGCCACATTGGCCGCCTCCTAAAAGGATATCTCGCTCCTAGCCTCTCTAGACATCTGGAGACGAATAGGCTGAATGAGGCCATAAATAAAGCATCTCACTCTCTCCCTCTCAGTGGGAAGTACAACAAAAGCCTGGCAAGCCAAATCAATAAACTTGGTCTCGTATTGGGCAATTGTCATGGATCCCTGCTGGAGAAACTCGAACTACCTCTGATAGGCCTCTCGCTGTGTAATAGGGAGAAACTTCTCCAGAAATAGCTGTGTGAACTGATCCCAGGTCAAGGCTGGCGACCCTACTGGTCTAGCTAAGCAATAATCCCTCCAAGTCTTGGCAGATCCAGAAAACTAAAATGTAGCAAAATCAACCCCATTGGTCTCAACAATACCCATGTTCCGAAGAACCTCGTGGCAGCTATCCAAATAATCCTGAGGATCCTCGGTAGATGCACCGCTGAAGGTAGTAGTAAAGAGCTTGGTGAACCTATCCAATATCCATAAAGCATCGACAGACATAGCTGCCCCATCACCGGCATGGGCTACCACACCCGGCTGAGCTGCTCCAACTCGCTGAACTGCTAGAGTCTGAATCTGGGGAGCTACCTGTTCCGGAGTATGAGTAGCAGGAGTCTGGGCCTCTCCTCCAGCCTGAGAGACGGCTGGTGCTACTGGAAGAAAACCTGCTCGGGTAACACTCTCGATGAGACCCACCAATTGGACCAGAACATCAGAAGAACTAGGGTAGGAATAAACCCCTCTGGGACCTGAGTTGGGCCCACTGGAACTGCTAGGGCTGGAACCTCCTCGTGAAAGTTAACCTGAGGCTCCGCCACTGGTGCTGCTGCTCGGGGCTGAGCTCTGCCCCTGCCTCAGCCTCTAGCACGGCGTCGGCCTCGCCCTCTACCCCTTGTGGGAGCTGCCTGGGGCTCAGACTGCTGATCGGTAGATGAGGAAGTGCGTGTTCTCGCCATCTGCGAAAGAACAAAGTAAAATTTCAATTAGCACTAAGAAACCAAACCGCATGACAAGAAAGAACAAATGTGAAAGTTTTCCTAACTTTAAAGCCTCTATGGGATAAATACAGACGTCTCCGTACCGATCCCTCAGACTCTACTAAGCTTGTCCGTGAGTTGTGAGACCTTTATAACCTAGAGCTTTGATACTACTTGTCATGACTCGGATTTCCCACCCACGGGGGTCATATTGGCGCCTACTAGTAGAAGCTAGGCAAGCCACGATTCATAACTCCTAACTCTTTTATTTCAAATTCTTTTTACCAATCTTATCAACAAGCGAAATCATCATTTGCCTCTACCCAAGAGCTGTTGTCACAATATCCACGGACTACTAGGAGTAATAAAGACAATCGTTTGAAAGAAAAATAACATTATTTGTCTCGAAAACATGAGATAACAGACTGAAATATAAGATAAAGGAGACGTCGGGCCTGCGAACGCCTGCAAGACTACCTCGGTGTCTCGATGAACTGAAGATTAGCTCCCGAACTACTGCTCATGTCCTGTACCTGGATCTGTGCAAAAGAGCACAGAGTGTAGTATTAACACAACCGACCCCATGTGCTGGTAAGTGCCTAGCCTAACCCCGGTGAAGTAGTGACGAGGTTAGACAGGACTACCACATAAACCTGTGTAGTTATATATATTTCTACAGCGGGAAAATAATAAGAATAACCATTTTAAATAAGAGGGGAACATGCTTTGGGGATAACAGATAATACAAAAATTCAATAGAATAATAAGGAACATCAATAAATTAACTCTAACACGAATAAGGGAATTAAAAGCAGATTTCACTATCAATACACATCTCGTTGCAGCCGTGAAACCCGATGCCATTTCTCAATGTTTCCATGGTAGGCGTACCACCCGCTCCTATTTCATCAAATCTCATGGTAGGCGTACCACCCGCTCCCATTTTATCAAATCTCGTGGTTGACGTACCACCCGCTCCCATTTTATCAATATCTTGTGGTAGGCGTACCACCCGTTCCCATTTCAATCAATATCTTCTGATAGGCGTACCACCTACTCTCATTTCAATCAATATCTTCTGGTAGGCATACCACCCGCTCCCAATTAATCACAACTCGTGGTAGACGTACCACCCGCTCCCATTTCAATTCAATATCTTGTGGTAGGCGTACCATCCTCTCCCATTTCAATTCAACACAAAGTCACGATAAAATTCTGGCAAGGAAAACAAAGCAATATAATAATAATTTCCTGAAAAGGGAACAACAATATCAAAATAACCATCCCGGAAAGGGAGAATCAGCTATAACCAAATCCTAGCTCAACTCTTACTCAGCTCGATTAATACCAGTACTCAAGCATAAATAAAGTCCACGAGAATAGACTAAATCTCTACTCAATATCAAGAATCATCAATTTATAGCATCCGAAGTGTCATTTAAGAACACAACACCTATCAATTTAGGACTCACGGTTATGCTCGACACCAACATATAGATACTCGTCACCATGCCTATACGTCGTACTCCACAAGAAGCAACTAGCAAATAAGACTCAACTCCTAGTCCCTCAAGCTAAGGTTAGACCAAACACTTACCGCAATGCCTTGAATACAACTCAAGCCTCAATTATAGCTTTACCCTGTGATTCCACCTCCAATTTGCTCATATCTAATCACAAATTATTTAATTACATTAATAAACACTAAATGAATCAACCCCAATGCATGAAAATGAGTTTTTCAAAGTTTTACCCAAAAAGTAAAAAATTGTCCCCAGGCCTACGTGGTCAAAACTCGAGGTTTGAACCAAAATCCGTTTACCCATTCCCCCACGAACTCAAATATATAATTTGTTTTGAAATCGGACCTCAAATTGAGGTCCAAATCCCCAAATTTTTGAAAAACCTAGGTTCTACCCAAAACACCCAATTTCCTCCATGAAAATCTTTGATTATCAGTTGAAAACATGTTAAATGATGTTAATGATTGAAGGAAATGAGTAAAAACTAACTTACAATTGATTTGGAAGAAGAGTTGTTCTTGGAAAATCGCCCAAATAAGTTTGTATTTTGAAAGAATGTTAAAAATTGCTCAAAATCGGCTAAGTATAAAAAATGCAGGTTGCAGGTATGGAAATTGCAAACAGGTGTTCGCAGTTGCGCACCCCGACCTACTGACATGGAAATTGCGAAGCTTTCTTTGCATTTGCGAACCCCTTCCTAAATTCCCAAATCTCGCATTTGCGATCCCAGACGTCGCATGTGCGACCGGCCTTCGCATTTACGAACCCAGTGGTCGCATTTGCGATCAGGCCTGCCCAGGTCTCCTCTTCGCAATTGCGATGCAAGGCTCGCATTTGCGAGACTACTTCGCAATTGCGAAGCCTGCAGATCAGAAATGCAACAACTATCTTTCAAAGTCCAAAAAGGCACGCGTGGCCTATCCAAAACTCACCCGAGCCCCCGGGGCTCCCAACCAAATATACGCATAACCTCAAAAATATCCTACGGACTTATCCGCATGATCAATTCACCAAAATAACATCATAAACATTGAATTAAGCCTCAAAATCCAAGAATGCTTTCAAACTTCATAAAACATCAAATTTTCCAATTTATGTCCGAATCACGTCAAACGACGTCCGTTTTCAATCAAATTTCACAATAACATCTTAAATCATATATAAGACATGTATAGGGCACCGGAACCAAAATACGGGCCCGATACCAATAGGTTCTAATCGATTTTCATTTCAAATTTTCTTAAATAATTTCAGAAAATAATTTTACAAAAAAATTTATTTCTCGGGCTTGGGACCTCGGAATTTGATTCCGAGCATACGTCCAAGTCCCATATTTTCCTACGGATCCTCCAGGACAGTCAAATTACGGGTCCGGATCCGTTTACCTAAAATGTTGACCAAAGTCAAATTTTTTTATTTTAACATCAAAATTTAGCTTTTTTCACAGTATCTCATATTTAAGCTTTCCGGCTATGTGCCGAACTGCGCACGCAAATTAAGGTAGCTCTAAATGAGGTTTTCAAGGCCTCGAAGACACAGAATTTAATTAAAACAGGTGATGACCCTTTGGGTCGTCACACATTTTCTTCTATATTTTCTCAATGCCAGAAGGACATTAGGAAATTTTGGTAAAATCTCTGCTGCCACACCTACACTTTGCCCGTTGAAATTCAGCTACCTCGAACGGCTCTTTTGAATCAAAATACCCGTGATCCTTCTCTGCCATGGGATTTTGAATTTCAAAATCAGGAGCATGAACCCTACTTCTTCACCTATAAATACTTATATTTGGAATATATTGGGGCAGAGCTTTTGGGGCCGTTACACCTCTCTTTAAACCCCACGAGCTTCAGCCACCATTTTACTCCAAAAAACTAATTGTTGCTAGCCGTCTCTATCCCCTTCAACTCAAGGTTTTATCGGTCACCACTCCTTTTCTCATAGGTCACTGATTTTCCATAATAAACCAAAGCTTTAGTTTGTTCCTCCTTTTTCTTCTCTGCTTTTGTTGGCTTCCAATTCCGCACCACGGCAATTTATCTTCTACCATTATTGGATGCCGTCCAAAGTAGCGGGTTCTAGGTCGGAGTTCAATAAATATCTAAGACTTGTGCCTCGGTTCGCTGCCCGCAAAAAGGTCCGTAACTTTGAAATTCTTCTCCCTATTTTTTTAGATCCGAAATAAATGTTTGAAATGTGAGTTACAATTTGTTTTCCATGTATAAAATATGTTTTAAGGCTCATTTTTGTATAGTAATCATTTGCGATTGTGCGTTTTAACTTATAAAAGTCAAACAAGAAAATACACGTCGAATGAGCACTTATGAACTAATTATCTTCATATTCAGTTTAAATGATTCTGTATACAGTAGAAGATTTTAAAAGGTTTCCTCTTAATAGAACTAATGTCTAAAACCATGATATAGGATTCTTTTCTTAAGATTTAAGATACATCTTCTGAAATAGATCTTAGTTATATCTATACTTTTATATATAGATTTAATATTGACACTGTAGGTAGCATGTTCGTTGGGGCTTATTTGCCCATTTAGCTTATAGTTATTTTTTTAAATAAAAAATAAAATCTCTGCTTTCATGAACTATAACTTGAGTTTTTGTTGAAGTATTAATGTCTTTTCTTTAGTTGCTTTCCAGTAGTAATAAATAGGACTTTAGATGGACTTCAGATTTGCTTGAAATTTGGAGATCATGTCAATAGGCTTAAATAATTTATGTTTAATTTAAAAAGCAATTGTCTTCATGTTTGCAGTAATTCAACTACATGTGAGTTTTAAAATAAGTTATGGCCTTTCTTGATTCGTAGTTGTAATATGAAATGAAGCCTCATTTTTTCTTGAATTTTCCATAGAACATTTCATTTTAGAATGGAGTAATTCATAGTTAAATTGGATGTTAATGAATTTTTTTGGATTCTTTGTTAATGTATCTGTCTTGGTCTAAACGTTTTGGAAAGAATCATATTTTAAGAATTCATTTAAGTATTATTTAAAAGAGGCAAAGTCTCTATTAGAGTTGAATCTTTTAAGAGATGCCAAGGTCAAGATAGTACCCACATGCATGCTTTATGCATTTGGAATGTTTGATACTTTAATAATTGCAAACTTAGTCTAAAAGTATTCATCTATAACTCCTTTTTTGTTGCAAACCTGTGGAAACAAACTGAAGTCCGTGCTCTTATTTATTCAATAATTTAACGTGTGAAATTCTTGTCAAATAATGAGCTTTCCGCTAATCTTTATTCTTTATTTTTCTTTGCTTGTCATACCGGAGTTGAAAAGTCTCATAGTGAGATTCAATCGCTACCCAACGCTACCACTACCACATGGAGTCAATACAATTTCGTAGAGCGCACCAGATAGCAAGAAAATAAGTGAAATACTTGGGGGCACCTATGGCATCCTTCTTTTATTTCTTTTGCCATTTCATTGTATCTTACTTTTTATTTATGTGTTTTGAGGTTTATCCCTATTTCGAGATTTTTGTTGGAGCTTATTAGTAACATAGATTAAATAGCTATACCTTATTAAATCACATAGTATCTCCTGTCTAATTATTAGTGAAATATTTATTTTTTATAACGTTGACTTTAAAGATCTTAAAAGTGTTTTAAAATAATTTGCCACACTAATTTTCTTATACAAGACATTAGATTTAGGAGGCATCATTTGTAAATCAGTCTTAAACCAAGTTCCTTAGCACTTAACAGTCAGATTTCTTAATACAAAATTTGGGTCAAATATTTTTCAAGCAACGAAACCTTTTCTTTCATAATACCTTCTTTGAAAACAAGTTCTCACCGCACGATAGGTTTCCTCTAATTAAATTTTGATAGCTTTCTTTTTTTATTTATTAATTAAACTAAGTTTGGCCGGTTAACCATAATTAGCGGATCATATAGGGTGCCTTAATAACCTTCCCTATAGGATTAATTAGAACCCTTACCTAGAATTTCTAAGGTTAAGCAGACCATAAAACAGAGTTAACTTTAAGTATTACTTAGCTAAAATTGGTGTCCTTATTCACCTTAAAAATAATTAGGTGGCGACTCTCTTAAAATTAATTAAACCTTCAAAATTACCAACATGTTATACTCTAATTTGACCCGTGTTAAAATGCGGTATAACAACACAAAACTTGTACACATGTGTAATTCTGACGCACAACAATAAAAAGAACGCTCTTCCTAGCGGATAAGCATCGCTGTCTTTTTATGTTTTTTTGCATGTCTCAATAAATTCCTACTTACGATCTCCTAAAGGTATCGAGCCTAAGGGCCACCTTAGTCCGACTCCAAGAGATCACTCCCACCCGGGGACTGATGTCGGAAACCAAACTCGGAAGGTCCAGCTATTAGAGCTCGAGGGTATAAGTCCTATTAGGTTATGCCCGAATTTTAAAGGCTAAGGGCACCCCCACTCGGGGACTGTCATCTTATGAAATCCCAAAAAACTTGGGATAACGATATTAACATGGGGCAACACCCGAATTATAAAGGCTACGTCCATATAAACACGACTCAAAGACATTCGAGGCATGTAACAAAAACAACAAGGCCTTAAAATTTTCTTAACCGGTTCTAAAGGCTACCCCCAGCAAACTATTACTTAAAAAAGTCTAAGTACTTTAGCGAAAAAACTTTCGGTCACACCGAACCCCCACGATGCCTTAAACGAAATAAAGTTGAAGGCAAGGTTTCCTCGAATCTCTCAACAAAACCCAACTATTTCATGCTAAGGCATTTAGATCTTTACAAATAAAAGTAAATAAGGCAAAGAGAAAATTCAAAAGTTGTTAAAGGGAAGAAAGCCTTATATTCATAATCAAAAATTCTTTTTACAAGGGCCAAACAGCCCAATGCAAATTTTTACAAAGGCCAAATAACTTCTACAAAAAACAAATATATTTAAAGGCCTAAGTGGCCTATTCTTCGTGGGGGCAAAATCATCACCTTTGGGATCTTTGCCACCCTTGGACTCGTCCGAATCTTCGAAGCCCTCGTCATCTTTGGGATAGGCCAGTTTTTCGGCCTCAGCTTCGAGTTCTTTAGCACTTTTAATCTCAGTCGATAAGTCGAAGCCCAAAGCATGAATTTCCTCGAGGGCTTCCCTTCGAGATTGCCACTTCATGTGCTTGATTATGTCTTTTTCATGAACTTGAGCCACCTCGACATCAGCCTTATAAATGGCCACCATTTAATCGGCACCATCTTTAATTACTTTAGCCTCCAACTTAACCATTTCGAGATCCTTGGCCAAATTTTGCTGATCAGAGATGGAAAAATTCAGCTGGGACTGAAGCTCCTCGATCTTCTTGGCCTGTGCCAAGGACATCTCCTTTAAAGCTCGAAGCTAAACCTCAGCCGAAACCAGTTGTGTCTGGACTGTCTCCTTTTTTGAGGCCAGGCGGTCCATATTCTTTTTTCATTCTTCAGCTTTGGCCTTTACTGCATCTACCTCTACCTAGAGCTGTCTGATCTAATCAAGCTTCTGTTGGACCTACAAGTTTGGACTATTAGCCATCGTATCTGACTCATCATTACTAACCTCAAAGACTCTTCTTACCTGCTCGACCAGGTTATCATGCTCCTTCTGGGTCTCCTTCACCTCAGCTTAAAGTTTCTTGGTCTTCTCTTCACGTTGCTCACTGAGAAGCTTGTAAGAATCCCTCTTCTCGATGAGCTCTCGAGTCTCGGTGTCATGTTGGTTTAACTCTTCTCGATATCGGAGAAAAGTCTCATGATGGAGCACCGAGGCCTATAAACACAAGGGAAAAAGGTTACGATCATTTATGACTTGATCCAAATACATAATATAAAAATTGTCAAGGGGCATTCGAAGTTACCCGATTTAGTGTCTGTTGGGCTTCATTGAACAGACAGGGCGCCTCTACCTCGTTCATCTTTGCTTGATCCTCTTAGGTCACCAGGCAGTAAAGATAAATTGCAACCCTCACGGGGGATGAGAGGACCTGGGCATCCTCCGGAATGGATATAATAATTGACCATTTTCGGATAGGATCTGCACTCGGGGCTGGGAACCAATTTACTACTTTCAGACTTGAAGAAGTCCCGCTGGTTACCGAAAGTGGGCTCTTATTTAGTACTGATATGTCACCAGCCCGATAACGCCCTCTGAGGCAAAAGAATCTAAACCATTAATGAAGTGGTTAAAATGGTCTGCCACCCCTTGGGGCCCCTCAGTTGGGCGTTCTTTTAGCGTTGGGCATCGTGAATCATGGAATCAGTAAATAAGTCGGAGATATCTATCACTCCAAGTGCATCATTCGGGGCATAATTCTATATCCGACAAGCATCAACCGCAATATCTTTGTCAGCCTCCCTTACATGAGGAAAAATAGCCTCGCCCCTCCCTGGTTAGGAGGCTTCACCCACTGCCTCCTCATTAGCCCCCCTAGTATGAGGCAGTACGAGGTTTCCTTGCATGCGGGACACCAATTCGGAATTTTCTTCTTCTTCGAACTCATCCCTCAACCGGTAGATTGAGTCCGATTTGAGCTCTTGAGAGCTGGTACTTTCCTTGGATTTGTGCACCAGCCCCCGTTTCAGTTTTTTCATCTCTGAGTTCGGAGAACTCGAAGGCCTTATCCTCTTCTTCTCCTTGAACTACCTCGGAGCAGGGATATTGGCGAGGCTATCCTCGTCGCCGGATGGAGGCCTCATTGGAACATCATTTCCAAGGCATATAAAGAAAAAAGAAATTAGTAAGGTAGCATTGGAGAAACCAAAGCATTGTCCACTCAATGAAGGAATCTCACCTTGAGAACGGGCCTCCCATCAACCCTTTGAAAGTTTGCGCCATGCGCACTCAAAATACAGTTTCTTAAAGATAATGCCCTTAACCCATTTCCTGAGTCAGGGAACTTCATCTGGATCATGAGCAACAGCTGTGTCACCACCAAACATCGGTAAGAAAGGGGGAAAAAGAGCAAAAATATTAAAATCTGGGGAAAAAGGAAATTTACTTATGTTTTGTGTTCCACTCATCGGGGAACGGCATGTCCTTGGACGGGATTAGGTTCGAGGTCCTCACTGGACAAATCAGCCTAGCCAACCGTGGTCTCGATCTTCATCGATGCTCGAGAATAGGGCTTTGGTGGCCCGGCACGCAAGTTTAATCAGTCCCCTCGTAAGAATCGAGGACTGTATAGGCGCATCAGATGATCAACGGTAAATGGGCATATGTCAATCTTGCTCACGAAGAATCGTGAGAATGACTATCCTCTAGAACTAGGGATGGATCTGACCAAGTAACACCTCGTACCTTTTGTAGAACTGGATGATCATCGGGTCCAACTGGACCAACATAAATGGATAAATGTAAACACTTAAGTATCCCTTAACGTGGGTAGTGATGTCTTCTTCGGGTCCAGGAACCACCACATTTTTTCCAGCCCAATTGCAGTCCTTTATGACCATAGGGATGATATCTTCGGTGATTGACCAGATATACCTCGATACCTTTTCACCCTGGCCGGGAACGGGTGAATGTTTCTCAACTTTGAAGTCGGCATTCACCGAGCACCCACTTGGGATAAACGCGTCAATAGGAGGTTCCGTCGCTAATTCCTTGCCAGCCGATTGGGAAGAAGAATCAGTTTCTTTCTGAGGGACTGCTTAGAAGTCTTCGCCATTTTTGCATAAAGTTGAAGAAGAGGAAGTTAAAAGGGTACGCTTAGTGGTTCAGATAAGCGAGAATTCTAACAAAGCTCTTAAGAAATCTGGGTATAAGTGCTAGAAAATGTAAAGATTTCGTAGAACAAGAGTAGAAAAGGTTTGGATGTAAATTTTGAAAGAATGAAGGAGGAGGTATTTATAATTTTCAAATGGCGCTTTAAAACCAGGAGTGGCCGACCAGAAACCGACGAGCATTTAATACCATTAAAAAATGACTGACGAGACATTTTGCTTATTTTATCGTTTCCAACACGAGGTATCGATGTTATATACTGCATTTCATACGTAAAAGTTTCATCGTAAGTTAATCGACGTAGACTTAGAGATGAGATTATGTTGAGGTTATAAACATTTATGCTATTTATAAAAAGCGATTAGTAAGTGTCGCGAAGGTTAAAGGGTAAACAAAACAAAGAAAGTGAATTTCGTCTATATGGGATAGAATACGGACCGAGCTACAATACCTGGTATTTATGGACTAGTGACATACAAGGTACTACATAATTATGACAGTAAGGTATATAAGGTGTGTAAAAAGTGAGTAGTATTTTAAGTAAGATGAGATAGTTTTTAATTATGTGGGTAATTGGATAATTAATTGGTAATGGGATATTACCTAATAAAATAAAGATTAACACACCCCTCCCCTCTCGAACAAGGGAATTACGTGGCAGCCCCTAAACCTTATGACTCATAAGTCATTGTAGAATAGGTGGCAAGAATAAATCATTATGGATTATGTGGTGGCTACACATACAAGTATAAAACATGGATTGATAAGCAACGTGAATCATAAACTCATTCTCATATACATCTGATGAGGATTCAAACGTAAATGTTCTTTGTTACAAACAAAAGTCATATAAGCAACGCCCTTCAACAATTCAAATTAATGTGAGATCTTGCAATTTTAAGGGAGTACGGTGTAATCTTTCTCAAGAGAATAGACTCAGGTATGTTAAAGCTATCCCTTCTTTCTTTTTGGCATGATCTATACGACATGAATGAAACAAGAATATGCACAACTTCCATAAATGACTCTGTTCATAGAAGTATTAGAGGTGCCTGTGTTCTTGAATTCCCATGTATCTTATTGTTACATCCTCTTTTCATGGGTCTCAGAAAAATGCGCAGTTGATAAAGTTTATTCGAAAGGTATATTGATCTTGTTGACATTTTTTTTATGCATTTCATTCATTTATAAATGAACATGACCCATGACCAAATGGCGTTATATACATGTATATATAAAATTATAAATGTACTTATATGTATATAGGATATGAGAAAATATTACGGCGTTATATACGCACCACCACCTAATCAGTTGGTATATGTTGATGATTTTGCCCACAGTGGTCGAGATGATATAATGGGATGCCCTCAAAGGCTTGATGATATTATGTACACATATACCTATGCATGACATGACATTTATATGCACGTGCATGACATTATAAATGTTTTAAAATTTACAAAGTGATTTAGACTTACAGTCGGAATTCTTTATTCCATGTTTCATCTATGTCTGTTATGTACTGATTTTTACGTATTACATACTCAGTACATTATTCGTACTGACACCATATTTCTTGGGGCCTACGTTTCATGCTCACAGTTGCAGGTAGACAAGCTGACGGTCCCTTTCTTAGGATCCTTGATCAGCGGGAGTTGGCGTGCTCCATTTGATCCAGAGCTGCTTTTGATTTTGGTATGATATGCTTGTATACATATATGGGTATGATGTGTCCCAATCCCATCCTTGTACATTGTATATTCTATTAGAGGTCTGTAGACAATATGTATAGTTGGATATTATATGGCCTTGTCGGCTTTCAGTTTTGGGTATATAGTTGTCTATATCAGCCTTGTCGGCTCACCCTACATATTCTGCACGTATATGTACATATGTCTTTTTGGCTAGATTTTCCTCATGTATGTTATTCTCATAATTTAGCAGATGTTATTCATGTTTATATCTTATACACATGCTTGGGGGTGTTCTACATATAGGACTCGGGCACCCTATCGTGGCCCATTAATTTGGGTTATGATAAAAATGG
Source organism: Nicotiana glauca (assembly GCA_026770625.1). Classification (NCBI taxonomy): domain Eukaryota; kingdom Viridiplantae; phylum Streptophyta; class Magnoliopsida; order Solanales; family Solanaceae; genus Nicotiana; species Nicotiana glauca. The sequence goes on from MU673001.1 coordinate 284,057, forward strand.
TATCAGAGCAGTTCTGTCCTAGGGTTGTCTACAGACAGTGTCTAGTAGAGTCTTGTTTATGAGTGTGTTGTGCACCATACTTATAGACAGGAGGCTACAGGACATATAGGATGTTATCCTCTCATCTTCGATCATGCGATATAAGAATTCATGTTCTTAAGGATATGTTACGTTTTCAGTAATGCCTCCAAAGACTAAAGCTGCCTAGAAAGGAAAGTTCGTGGCTGGTGAGACTATTAATCGAGCGCCATGAGTTATCAGGACTCAGGGAGAGTCTTATAGTGAGATTCCATCTCAGACATCACATACCCCGCCCTTCCCAGAAGAGCTCCGAGGTACACCAGCTCCAGTGCCTGCCCCTGTCCATTCATCCCCTCAGCCAGATGCACCTGGTCAGGAGATGAGATATGTTATTCAGCTATTAACTCGATTAGTAGCCGCACAGGCTCGACATCAAGAAGTAGGTATTGGTTATGCAGATAGGTCCGTCAGTACGAGGGGTTCGTGATTTTATTAATTTGGACCCTCCAGTATTCACTGGGGCGGATCCAAACAAAGACCCTCAGGTATTTATCGATAGAATACAAAGGACTTTGAGGGTAATGAAGGCCACTGCAATTGAGTCAGTTGAGCTAGCTTCCTATATACTTTAGGATGTTGTAGTTAATTGGTACGAGTTTTAGGAGTCGTCCAGAGGTGAGGATTCCCCTCCAGCAGTATGGTAGAAGTTTACAAAGGCTTTTCTTCGTCATTATATGCCACCAGAGCTTAGACGGGCCAGAGTTGATAGGTTCTTGACCCTTCGAAAGGGTAACATGAGTGTTCAGGAGTCTAGTCTTCAGTTTTATTCGTTGGCTAGGTATGATCCCACTATTATATCTAAGATGGAGGATCATTTTCACTAGTTCGTGATGGGTTATAGTCGCACTTGCTTAACAATTGGATGTCGATCTCGCTTCAGGAAGATATGGATATTTCTCGTATTCAGGCATACGCTCAGGGTGTAGAGGAGCGTAAGCAGAAGCGGAGGGTCGATTGTGAGCATGATAGGGCCCAAAAAAAGAGAACGAGGTCTTCGGATCCTTCTGGTGAGTTTTGAGGTGGTCAGAGACCAAAATACCTGAGGTATCCAACCCAGCCATCGGCTAGCGCGCCCCCTCAGTTTGGCAGTAAGATATTTGATCGTTCCATATATTTAGGGGCTGGTTAGAAGTTTAGGGCCTCAAGTTCTCAGTATAGGGTTAAGTCAAGTTAGATGAGGCTACCCTTGCCACAATGTGCTCGGTGTGGTAAGAAGCATATAGCGCAGTGTCGTATGGGGTTGGGTGTTTGTTATACATGTAGTTATTCGGGTCATGTTATGAGTGATTGTCCGACGAGAAGTGATGCAAGCATAGCTCAGCCAGCGGGATCTGTAGATCGTTCGTCATCATCAGTGCGCCCCCCTGGGCAAGGTTCACAAGCACCAATAAGTTATGGTAGAGGCAGAGGTAGAGCATCTAGCTCGAGCGGTCCTCAAAATAGCATCTATGTGTTGGCAGGACAACGGAATCAGGAGTCATCGCCTGATGTTGTTACAGGTATATTATTAGTCTCCCCATATGATGTATATGCACCGATTGACCCAGGTTTTACCTTATCATATGTTACTCTATTGGTTGCTAGTAAGTTTGGAACAAAACCTGAACTGATTAAACCTTTTGAGGTGTCTACACCTGTTGGGGACTCAGCGATAGCTAGGAGAGTATATAGAGGTTGTATAGTAGTAGTTCATAGTCAATCTACCGTAGCGGACCTAATCAAGTTAGATATGTTAGAATTTGATGTGATAATGGGTATGGATTGGTTGGCTTCTTGTCATGCCAACATTGATTTTAGATCAAAGATGGTCCGATTTCCAATTTCCAAGGGAGCCTGTATTGGAATGGAAAGGTAATTCGGCATCGCTGACAGGTAAATTTATTTTCTATCTCAAGGCAAGGAAGATGATCATAAAGGGATATATTTATCATTTAGTTCCAGTTCAGGATGCGAAAATAGAGTCACCAACCATTCAGTCCATCCATGTGGTTAATGAGTTTTCCTATGAGCTTCCGGGTCTTCCGCTGGAGCGAGAAATTGAGTTTGCTATTGACCTACTGCCAGATACGCATCCAATATCTATTCCTCCTTATAGAATGGCCCTGTAGAGCTAAAAGAGTTGAAGGAATAACTAAAGGACTTGCTTGAAAAAAGTTTTATCAGACCTAGTACATCACGACGGGGAGCATCTGTGTTATTTATGAGGAAGAAAGATGGTTCCTTATAGATGTGTATTGATTATAGGCAGTTGAATAAGGTGACGATCAAGAATAAATATCCGCTCCTGTGGATTGATGATTTATTTGATCAGTTGCAAGGTGCCAAGTATTTTTCAAAATAGACTTGAGGTCCGAGTACCATTAGGTAAGGGTTAAGGAGAAAGATATTCTGAAGGCAGCATTCAGGACCAGATACGGGCACTTTGAGTTTCGTGTTATGTCATTCGATTTGACCAATGCTCCAGCAGTATTCATGGATTTGATGAACCATGTGTTCATACCCTTTTTATATCTATTCGTAATTGTATTCATTTATGATATACTGGTGTATTCTCATTCAAAGATAGAGCATGTATATCATTTGCGAACTGTGCTCAGAGTTCTACAAAAAGGAAAGTTGTATGAAAAATTCTCTAAATGTGAATTCTTGTTGAACTCTGTAGATTTCCTTGGGCGTATCATTTTGGGTGAAGGTATCTGGGTTGATACACACAAGATTGAGGCAATAAAGACTTGGCCTAGACCCACGAAACTGATGGTGGTTCGTAGCTTTCTTGGTTTGGCAGCCTACTGCAGGAGATTTGTAGAGGGACTTTCTTCCCTTTCAGCACATTTGATTAAATTGATTCATAAGGGAGCAAAGTTTCTGATGATTGCGAATGGAGTTTTCAGGCATTGAAGGACAAATTAACTTCAACACCGGTTCTAATGTTCCCAGAAGGGACCGATGGTTATGATATCTATTGTGACGCTTTGGCCGTTGGATTGGGTTATGTACTGATGTAACATGGCAAAGTTGTAGCTTATGCTTCTGGACAACTAAGAAGGCACGAGAAGAATTACCCGACCTACGATTTAGAATTAGCCGTAGTGATTCATGCACTAAAGATGTGGAGGCACTATTTGTATGGAATTCATATTGATATCTATACGGATCATAAGAGCCTCCAGTAATCTTCAAGCAAAAGGAATTGAATTTACGTCAAAGGAGATGGTTGGAGCTACATAAATATTATGACATTGATATTTTATACTGTCCGGGGAAGGCAAACATGGTAGCCGACGCCCTCAATTGTAGATCTATGGGTAGCCTATTATATTTATAGTTAGAGAATAGGGAGATAGCCCATGAGATTCATCAGCTAGCTAGTCTTGGAGTTCGGTTACTGGACTCAGGTGATAGTGGAATTACTATTCAGGATACGGCAACATCCTCTTTAGTAACTTAAGTGAAGGAACGCCAGTACGAGGATCCTGTGTTAGTTCATATAGGGATACAACCCCTCAGAAGGAGAAGACACCATTTGAGGTTACAGAAGATGGGGTCAATAGATATCGAGGACGATTATGTGTCCCTAATGTTGCAGGGCTGCGTCGACAGGTCATGGGAGAAACTTACTATTCTCGTTATTCTATTCATCCAGGAGCAACAAAGATGTATCATAATATCATGGAAGTATATTGGTGGGACAAAATGAAAAAATATATAGCAGAGTTTGTTGCTCAATGCCCTAACTGTCAGCTAGTTAAGATTGAGCATCAAAAACTCGGTGGATTATTTCAAGCTATGGAGATTCCGACTTGGAAATGGGAAGTAATAAATATGGATTTCATCGTTGGCTTACCTCATACCCAGTATAAGTTCGATTCTATATGGTTAATTGTTGATAGATTTACAAAATCAGCCCATTTTCTGCCCGTTAGGACTACATATATCGCAGAAAATTATGCAAGGCTTTACATTAATAAGATAGTACAACAACATGGTGTCCCTATATCTATTATCTTGGATAGAGGAGCTCAGTTTATAGTTAATTTCTGGAGGTCCTTCCAAAAAGGATTAGGGACTCGGGTAAGTCTTAGTACAATATTTCATCCTCAGACAGACGGACAGGCTGAGCATACTATTCAGACACTTGAAGATATGTTAAGGGCTTGTGTGATATACTTCAAGGGTAGCTGGGATGATCATCTACCACTTATTGAGTTCGCATATGATAACAGCTATCATTCTAATATTCAGATGGCTCCATACGAAGCTCTTTATGAATAGAAGTGTAGGTCGCCTATAGGGTGGTTCGATGTTGGGGAAACTACGTTAGTAGGACTAGAATTGGTACAGCAGGCAACCGAGAAAATTAAGCTTATACAGGAAAGGCTATTAGCAGCTCAAAGCCGTCAGAAGTCTTATGCGGATATCGACGGCGAGACTTGGAGTTTCAGGTTGGCGATGGTATTCCTAAAGGTAT
>MU673001.1:293605-295609 GCA_026770625.1 Nicotiana glauca
CTTGTTTGGAACCTCAGTAGTCATTGATGGCTAATTTCCACATGTTTTGTGATGTAATTTGCGACCTGATTTTTAGATTTCAGCAAAAGGAACAAGTCTCTAAATATTTGGGTCCCCTAAAAAATCCAAAATTGCGGCAAGAGGAAGTAAGTCAATAAAAACTATTAAATAAAAAGAAGAAAACTGAACCCTGGATGTGTTTGATTCACACAAGGCATCATAGCAAGTATTGAAGCTATGAACTGAAGCCCGAATGCTTTATATCCTAAAAGAATGTATATTTATATGCTGATTCACTTAAGCCTCTAGAGCATAGAACTATAAACGAAACGTAGCACGATTGCCAGCCTTAAGATGTATAGGTGGATGAACAAAATATAGCACAGTTGCATATCTTAAGATGTATAGATGAAAACATATGAAAAACATAATACCACAACTACAGAAGGTACGCAAAACTGGTCATGAAGTATACCTTAATGAAAAACTGACTCATCTAAGAAGTGGCGTGATATCTATTCAAGGTAAATCTAGGAGAAGAGGAACACGAAGATTACATGGAACAAAAGATGAGATAATTTCAACAAAGCTGATATTTCCACTTTATTTTCCTCTCCATTTGGGTGTGTGTGGTTTGGGGGGGGGNCATATTTAAGGGGTCAGCAGATTTTTGGAGAAAAGGTCAAGGATATCGAATAAGCTGATAACCTTTTCCCAATGCCTAAAAGTAGAGTAAAGAGAAACTAGCCACAAAGGTCATAACAACAAAAGGCAAATTATAATTTCTGGAAGAAATATTCATGCTAGTAACATCAATATTCATGCTAGTAACATCTGCATCATAGTCATAATTCCTATCAATGCTAATTAGAAACAAACAAATGTAAGAAAACAGAAGTGCTACAGCAGTGAACTGAACAGTGACAGCTTTATGTATAGCCCACATAATAGATTGCACAGCCAAACTTAGCAAACGCATTTTCCTTGACCAGCGATAACTACCAAAAATAAGTCAATGTTGATAATCAATGTTGATAACTCAGACAAACAAAGAAAATTACCTTGAGATAGTGATTTCAAAGGGAAACGAGGCACCTTCAATATTCGGTACTGAGGGAATATGGTCCTTCTTTTCATTTCCAAATTTGATGATCTGAAACAGAACTTCACGAAGAGATGATTCCAGTCCTGAGCGCTGAGCATTCCTCTCCTCAGATGCACTCTCTGTTATAATAGATAGACAAAGAAGGTTATAACTCTCTTCAAAAATGTAAAACCTGGAGCATTTGTGAAACTAGAAGGCAAAGAAATAAAGACAAGATAGCACCTCCCGGGTTAACAACTTTGGGGTGATGAGACTTGCCAGAATCTGCTTTTGGATGATGAGCCACACTCAAATTTACATACCAGTGTTCCCAGTAGTGACGTTCAACTTTGTTTGTGAACCATGTGGCCTGTTTGTTTTTTACTTCATAGAAGGACAAGCAGATCTGCATCATTGACATTCCAATAGGAAATTCCATTAGCCACTACTAAATCCAACAGAAACTAAGTCGCAAAAAGTCTATGAGTAAGAAGGCATAACTGAAGTAATATACAGCCTGTTTTGGAAGTAAATAATACGAAATAAAAGACTCTAAGATATCATGAGAAAATCTCAGGAGGAATACGCACATTTAAAGAAAAACATAGATCAATAGCGAAGTACAAAAAGAAAAATTGAAAAGAATATTGAGCAAGCATACTAAATGGCCAAGATAGACAAGTTACCACCCAAACAGACAAGTTATCGCAAACCTGGTGTTTCCGGTTGGGGTGCTTCTCCACCCTATCGATGAACTGGGTAATCTTCTCATCAATTTTCCTCTCAACTTCAACATCACCACACTGCACCTGCTTAATTTAACATGAAAACAAGAAGAACTAAAAATCATGACAGTAAATATTGGCAATATCTTGGAATAGACCCACCAGACCTCTTAGCCTCCCCCCCCCCCCCCCCCC